>OY740791.1:1005000-1225524 GCA_963514005.1 Raja brachyura
GGGTAGAGTGCTGACATGGATAGAAAATTAGTTGGCAGACAGGAAACAAAGAGTAGGGTTTAACGGGTCCCTTTCAGAATGGCAGGCAGTGACTAGTGGGGTACCGCAAGGCTCGATGCTGGGACCGCAGCTATTTACAATATACATTAATGATTTGGATGAAGGGATTCAAAGTGACATTAGCAAATTTGCAGAAGACACAAAGCTGGGTGGCAGTGTGAACTGTGAGGAGGATGCTATGAGAATGCAGGGTGACTTGGACAGATTGGGGGAGTGGGCAGATGCATGGCAGATGCAGTTTAATGTGGATAAATGTGAGGTTATCCACTTTGGTAGCAAAAACATGAAGGCAGATTATTAAAGAAGGAACTGCAGATGCTGGAGAATCGAGGGTTACACAAAAAGCTGGAGAAACTCAGCGGGTGCAGCAGCATCTAAGGAGCGAAGGAGATAGGCGACGTTTCGGGTCGAGACCCTTCTTCAGACTTTCCCTTGCAACCGCAAGAGATGCTACACTTGTCCCTTCACCTCCCCCATCCACTCCTTTCAGGGACCCAAGCAGTCATTCCAAGTCCGACAGAGGTTCACCTGCACCTCCTCCAACCTCATCTACTGCATCCGTTGCTCCAGATGCCAGCTGATCTACATCGGTGAGACCAAGCGGAGGCTGGGCGATCGTTTCGCCGAACACCTCCGCTCGGTCCGCAATAACCAACCCGACCTCCCGGTGGCTCAGCACTTCAACTCCCCCTCCCACTGCGTATCCGACCTCTCGGTCCTGGGCCTCCTCCATGGCCAGAGTGATCAACACCGCAAGTTGGAGGAACAGCACCTCATATTCCGCTTGGGGAGTCTGCATCCTCTGGGCTTAAACATTGAATTTTCTCAATTCTGTTAACCCAGACTGCCTCCCCCCCACCTCTCCCTCAGCCCTCTGGCCCTGACATTCCTTCTCCATCTCCCCCCCCCCCCCCTCCCCAGTCGCACTAGCTTCTCATTTTCACACCACAAACAGCTTACAATGGCCTGCTTCCTTTGTCACCAATACTTTTTTGCATATCTTTCACTCATTGTTCCTTATCTCTCCACATCACTGTTTATATCTCTCGTTTCCCTGATCCCTGACCAGTCTGAAGAAGGGTCTCGACCCGAAACATCGCCTATCTCCTTCGCTCCTTAGATGCTGCTGCACCGCTGAGTTTCTCCAGCTTTTTGTGTAACCCAAGGCAGATTATTATCTGAATTATGTCAAATTGGGAAAAGGGAATTACAACGGGATCTGGGTGTCGTTCATCAGTTAATGAAAGTAAGCATGCAGGTACAGCAGGCAATGAAGAAAGTGAATGGCATGTTGGCCTTCATAATGAGAGGATTTGAGTATAGGAACAAATAGATCATTTCTGCAGTTGTACAGGGCCCTAGTGAGACCACACCTGGAGCATTGTGTGCAGTTTAGGTCTCCAAATTCTTGCTACTGAGGGAGAGAAGTGTAGGTTCATGAGGTAATTCCCAGGATGGCAGGATTGTCATATGCTGAGAGAATGGAACAGCTGGGCTTGTATTCACTGGAATTTAGAAGGATGAGAGGGCATCTTAAAGAAACATATAAAATTATTAAGGTGTTGGACACGCTAGATGCTAGAAGCATGTTCCTGATGTTGGGGGAGTCCAGAATCGGGGGTATGGTTTAAGAATAAGAGGTAAGCCATTTAGAACTGAGATGAGGAAAATCTTTTTCACACAGTTGTGAATTTGTGGAATTCTCTAATTCAGGAGGCAGTGGAGGCTGATTCACTGGATGCATTCAAAAGAGAGTTAGATTTAGCTCTGAGGGCTAGCGGAATCAAGGGGTATGGTGAACAGGCAGGAACGGGGTACTGATTGTGGATGATCAGCCATGATCACAGTGAATGATGGTGCTGGCCCGAGGGGCCGAATGGCCTACGCCTGCACCTATTGTCTATGTACTTATGCTGCCTGACCCACTGAGTTACTCCAGCACTCTGTGAAACGTCACCTATCCATGTTCTCCACAGATGCTGCCTGACCCACTGAGTTACTCCAGCACTCTGTGAAACGTCACCTATCCATGTTCTCCACAGATGCTGCCTAACCCGCTGAGTTACTCCAGCACTCTGTGTCATCCCATGGATATACTATACGTTTGCCGGGGCTAATCAGAAGTATTCAGTCACTTTTGCGACACACTTTAGAGATGGGGAAATGGTTCTTGATTCTTTCTCGATGAAGCCTGTTGCAGAATACCTTGCCTCTGAACCAATCCTATTCCCAGAACCGTTTTCCCTAATTCCCATTGATTTTACTTGAAATTCTTCCTGCACCACTGATTGTAATTGCTGCCAAGTCTAACCCCATGGAGTTGACCTCTGGGATTTGGTGGCGTGGTGTGTGTGTGAGGTGAGAGGCAGCGATCCTGGTGGCTGGAGTCCTGGATATGATTGAGCGGGTTGTTGTAGGAATTTGCCAGTGTGAGCATTGTGGATGGCATTTGCCACCTCGCTGCTGACTGAGAGCAGGCAGGTGGTGTTTACCTGGCCGCGCTGCACATGTGTTAACTGGATACACCTGGACTCATTTCTCATCGGTTAGTTGTCTCTGTTGAAGCTTTGATGTGGAAGGTTGGCAGGATTCAGTGTTGGCATTGAACATTGACATCTGCTCCACAGCTGTTATGTGTGTGATACACGGAGTGTCCAGATGTTGCGTGTGTGATACACGGAGTGTCCAGATGTTGCATGTGTGATACACGGAGTGTCCAGATGTTGCGTGTGTGATACACGGAGTGTCCAGATGTTGTGTGTGTGATACACGGAGTGTCCAGATGTTGCGTGTGTGATACACGGAGTGTCCAGATGTTGCGTGTGTGATACACGGAGTGTCCAGATGTTGCGTGTGTGATACATGGAGTGTCCAGATGTTGCGTGTGTGTTACACGGAGTGTCCAGATGTTGCGTGTGTGTTACACGGAGTGTCCAGATGTTGCGTGTGTGTTACACGGAGTGTCCAGATGTTGCGTGTGTGTTACACGGAGTGTCCAGATGTTGCGTGTGTGTTACACGGAGTGTCCAGATGTTGCGTGTGTGTTACATGGAGTGTCCAGATGTTGTGAGTGTGTTACACGGAGTGTCCAGATGTTGCGTGTGTGTTACATGGAGTGTCCAGATGTTGCGTGTGTGTTACACGGAGTGTCCAGATGTTGTGAGTGTGTTACATGGAGTGGCCAGATGTTGTGAGTGTGTTACATGGAGTGTCCAGATGTTGCGTGTGTGTTACATGGAGTGTCCAGATGTTGTGTGTGTGTTACCCGGAGTGTAAAGATGTTGCCGTGGCATCTGAACAGAGGGTGGCACGGTGGCGCAGCGGGTGGAGCTGCTGCCTGACAGTGCCAGGGACCCGGGTTTGATCCTGACTACAGGTATTGTTTGTACGGAGTTTGTACGTTCTCCCTGTGACCGCGAGGGTTTTCTCCGGATGCTCCGGTTTCCTCCCACACTCCAGAGACGTGGTGGTTTGTAGTTGAGTTGGCTTTGGTAAGATTGTAAATTGTAAATTGTCCCCAGTGTGTGTAGGCTAGTGTTAGTGTACGGGGGGATCGCTGGTCGATACGGTCTCAGTGGGCTGAAGGGCCTGTTTCCGCGCTGTATCTCTAAAGTCTATAGTCAAAAGAAATTAAGACTTGTGTTGAAACATTAAACAGTGGTGGCTCCGTTAGGCCAGACAACATACAAGGAGAGGACTATCGCTGTTACCTCAGTTCTGGTATCAACAACCTCTCCTCAGACCAAGCCATCCTTATATTGCCTCCTCTCAGTACATTCGGCTATATTTCAGATTTATTTTCGTATATTTGGCTTTTGTTTTAATCTTTAATGAGCCCCCATTGATGTGCCTGTTGCTACCTCGTGGGACAATGTTGAGGATTTAACTAATTCACTGCCTTTCATGTCAAGGCGTGTTGGTGGAGCTGCGTGGACACCTGGATCTCAGTGAAATCTAGCGGCTCAACCCTTCCCCCTTTATGAGTTTCATTATCCTGCAATTTGCTCTCATTACCATTCATCAAACAATGAACTTCCAACTTCCTAGACAATATTTACTGATGTTTCCCAAGTAGTTGCCAAGTAGCTGAATGCAAGACCTAGGAAGCAGAGAGAACCTTGTTTAATGCAACAGTTAAGTTTGCAAACGGCATATATTCAGGTGAATAAATGCATAATAATCTGGAACATGAAATATACTCATAATGTCAAAAAATAATTTTGACATGGGTTTAAGAAATAGAAGTTGTCAGTACTCACGTTGCTATGAAACAATTGCCAATTAATTCAGAAAGAAGAGAGAGGGAGAGAAGGAGAGGGAGAGAGGGAGAGGGAGAGAGAGAGAGAGTTATGAAAAGGATATGATTTTTGGGAGGGGATGGGGGCAGTAAATTGGGGGCAGCCGTTACTGATTAAGTCCACATCGAACTCGTGGTAGTGATTTAGTGGCCAGCGGGTCAGAGTTCAGGACCAGCATATCCAGTGAGGGGGAGGGATAAGGATGGCAAGGTAAGGCAACCTTGGATGAATAAAGAAATTCCACCTTTCATTAATCCCACCCTTATAATCAATCAAACCCGCTGAGTTACTCCAGCACTCTGTGAAACGTCACCTATCCATGTTCTCCACAGATGCTGCCTGACCCGCTGAGTTACTCCAGCACTCTGTGAAACGTCACCTATCCATGTTCTCCACAGATGCTGCCTGACCCGCTGAGTTACTCCAGCACTCTGTGAAACGTCACCTATCCATGTTCTCCACAGATGCTGGCTGACCCGCTGAGTTCCACATCATTTCCATTCTATAGGCCTGTCCTTTAATTCTGAGGCTGTGCCCTCTGGTCCTAGACTCTCCCACTAATGGGAACATACTCTCCACATCCACTCTATCCGGGCCTTTCATTGTCTGGTACGTTTCAATGAGATTCCCTCTCATCTTTGGACAGATGGAATTAGTGTTCAGGGGGACAGACTATCTAAGACAGACTGTTATGGAGAGACCGAGTCAGACACACACAGCAGTCTCTTCCACAGCTTGGCTTGCTTTTTCATGCGTTCAAAAGTGTATGTTCAAAAAATGTATATTTAATTCTGTTTTTGAAAAAGATAACAATATACTTTTACTGGACTTATAATCGGAGCCTCCATGTAAAGTTCTGTTGAAATATGAAAAATAAATGAAATATGCAAATATTATTAAAATCCATGCAGATTTATATGAAAAATTAATATGGGTTCGCAAATAGATGTTTCTGCTTCGCTAACAAGGAGCAGAAGTCATCAATCATCGCAGACAGCACAATTTCTGCTCTTGATTCTCACTGAGAACCCCCCCTTGCTTTCTAGTGACACCGTGTTAATGTTTGCATTCGAGGTTGTAATAATCGGTGCAGCTTACATGTACATGAGGTGGCCCTTCATCATGCATGTCCTGCTTTGTCCCCACTCTGCACACATTCCAGCCTAGACAGTGGATTATAGACACATCGTGCCAACAGCAGACTGGTCCCTTACTAAGAAACATGGAATTGGCCAAAAAGATCAGGGAAATGGGTGGCACGGTGGCGCAGCAGTAGAGTTGCTGCCTCACAGCGCCCGGGCTTGATCCTGACTACGGGTGCTGCCTGTACGGAGTTTGTACGTTCTCCCCGTGACCACGTGGGTTTTCTACAATTTCTTCCCACACTCCAAAGACGTCCAGGTTTGTAGGTTAATTGGCTTGGTGTTTGTGTAAATTGTCCCTAGTGTGCCTAGAATAGTGTTAATGTGCGGGGATCGATGGTTGATGTGGACTTGGTGGACGGAAGGGCCTGTTTCGTGCTGTATCTCTAAACTAAACAAAATGGTGTTGGGGAGATTATACGCCAGTAAATATGAACTACAGTGTGAGTATCACATTGAAGGGCAAAAGATTTCATACGAATCTAAGGGGTAACTTTTTCACACAAAGAGTGGTGGGTGTATGGAACAAGCTGCCAGAGGAGGTAGTTGAGGCTGGGACTAACCCATCATTTAAGAAACAGTCGGCCAGGTACATGGATAGGACAGTTTTGGAGGGATATGGACCAAGTGCAGGCAGGTGGGAGTAGTGTAGCTGGGGCATGTTGGCTGGTGTGGGCAAGTTGGGCCAGTTTCCACACTGTGTCACTATGAGTCTATGAGGTGGGACTAGTGTAGCTGGGGCATGTTGGCTGGTGTGGGCAAGTTGGGCCAGTTTCCACACTGTGTCACTATGAGTCTATGAGGTGGGACTAGTGTAGCTGGGGCATGTTGGCTGGTGTGGGCAAGTTGGGCCGAAGGGCCTGTTTCCACGTTGTATCACTCTATGAGTCTATGAGGGTCTGTGGAGATATGGCAGTTCCTCTCTCCCCTCACACAGTTGTGAGTTACCCAGAGACATGCGGGGGAGAGCGGTACTGACAGCTGGGTTGGTGCAGTGTCTTTCTTTGTCAACTAGCATCTGCAGTTGCATGTCTCTGCTGCCACACTCCACCATGTTGTATCCCTCGCCATTGGACGTAGTTGACCTCCACAAGCAGTTATTTACATGTAATAACTTACTCAAATAAATGAGACATGTATTATACTTTGATTAATGGTTGAAAGATACAGCATGGAAACAGGTCCTTCAGCCCAACGAGTCCGTGCCGACCATCGATCACTCGTTCACATGCTGGTTCTATGTTATGCCACTTTCTCATCCACTCCCTACACACTAGGGGCAATTTACAGAGGCTCGTTTAACCTACAAACCCGCACGTTCTTGGAGTGTGGCAGGAAACCGGAGCATGTTAGCCTGACATTGGTGGTGGAGAAGATGCTGGAGTCAATTATAAAAGATAAGATAGCCGCATGTTTAGATAGCAGTAACAGGATCGGTCCCAGTCAGCATGGATTTACGAAGGGGAAATCATGCTTGACTAATCTCCTGGAATTTTTTGAAGATGTAACTAGGAAAATGGACAAGGGAGAGCCAGTGGATGTAGTGTACCTGGACTTTCAGAACGCATTTGATAAGTGCCCGCATAGGAGATTAATGGGCAAAATTAGGGCACATGGTATTGGGGGTAGAGTGCTGACATGGATAGAAAATTAGTTGGCAGACAGGAAACAAAGAGTAGGGATTAACGGGTCCCTTTCAGAATGGCAGGCAGTGACTAGTGGGGTCCCGCAAGGCTAGGTGCTGGGGCCGCAGCTATTTACAATATACATCAATGATTTGGATGATGGGACTCAAAGTAACATTAGCAAATTTGCAGAGGACACAAAGCTGGGTGGCAGTGTGAACTGTGAGGAGGATGCCATGGGAATGCAGGGTGACTTGGACAGGTTGGGGGAGTGGGCATATGCATGGCAGATGAAGTTTAATGCGGATAAATGTAAGGTTATCCACTTTGGTAGCAAAAACAGGAAGGCGGATTACTATCTAAATGGCGTCAAGTTGGGAAAAGTGGAAGTACAACGGGATCTGGTGTTCCTTGTTCATCAGTTAATGAAAGTAAGCATGCAGGTACAGCAGGCAGTGAAGAAAGCGAATGGCATGTTGGCCTTTATAACAAGAGGATCGAATATAGGAGCAAAGAGGTCCTTCTGCAGTTGTACAGATCCCTAATGAGACCACACCTGGAGTATTGTGTGCAGTTTTGGTCCCCTAATTTGAGGAAGTCATTCTTGTTATTGAGGGAGTGCAGCGTAGGTTTACAAGGTTAATTCTCAGGATGGTGGGACTGTCATATGCTGAGGGAATGAAGCAGCTGGGCTTGTACACTCTGGAGTTAGAAGGATGAGAGGGGATCTTATTGAAACATATAAGATTATTAAGGTTTTGGACCCGCTAGAGGCAGGAAACAAATTCCCAATGTTGGGGGAGTCCAGAACCAGCGGCCACAGTTTAAGAATAAGGGGTCGGCCATTTAGAATGGAGAAGAGGGAACACTTTTACTCACAGAGAGTGGTGAGTGTGGAATTCTCTGCCTCAGAGGGCGGTGGAGGCGGGTTCTCTGAATACTTTCAAGATTGAGCTAAATAGGGCTCTTAGAAATAGTGGAGTCAGGGGATATGGGGAGAAGGCAGGAACGGGGTACTGATTGGGGATGATCAGCCATGATCACATTGAATGGCGGTGCTGGCTCGAAGGGCCGAAAGGCCTACTCCTGCACCTATTGTCCATTGTCCATTGTCTATTGTCTAAAACCCACACGGGCCCAGGGAGAACGTGCAAACTCCACACAGACAGCACCCGAGGCCAAGATTGAACCCGGCTCCCTGGCGCAGTGAGGCAGCAACTCTACCTGCAGCGCCACCATGCTGCCCGTATGATACTTGCCTTGTTTCACAGTGAGTGACTGGCCAGGGCCCTGGGTAATGAGCATTTGACCCAGGCTGTGCCTGAGCATCAGAAACCCAGTGGCCACAGTGACTGTGACGTTGTCTGGCCACACTGACGTCAGTAACAGGATGAAAGGTGAATCCAATCCCGCTTGCCCACTTTCCCAGTGGCTGGGATTCCATCCAAAATTAATGCAACACTTCAAAGTGAAGTACAAGTAAAGGAAAGTACAGACATTTTCTAATCCGATTATAGTGGATGTATTTCGGGACAAAAGCAGTAGTTAGTCAGGATTACTCCATTGAATGCTGGCAGCTTTGTGGTACTTGTTCACTGCTCACTGGAGATAAGTGTGTTAGGTAATGGCATGGCTATGCACAGCTCTCTGACTGGTGAATCACTGTGCATGGACTTAAAAATAAACCATTGACTAATCACCAATGGTGACGTTGTTGTCCATTCGAGCTCCACAAGTCCGCGCTTCCTCACATTTACTTATCCCAACAAGAGGAAGATATGAGACGGATTCATCCCATTCTGATTCCTTCCCGAAATACATACTCTTTATTGCAATGTTTAAGAATGTTTAAGAAACATTTAGACAGGTTCAAGGATAGGGACAGGTTTGGAGGAACATGGGCCAAACATAGGGGACTAGTGTAGATTGGGCAATTGTGGGAAAGTTGGGGCGAAGGGCCTGTTTCCACAGAGTATCACTCTATGACTCTTTTCCCCTTCTTGATCAGGGGTTATGGGGAGAAGGCAGGAGGATGGGGTTGGGAGAGATAGATCAGCCATGATTGAATGGCAGAGGAGACTTGATGGGTTGAATGGCCTAATGCTACTCCTATTCCTACGATCTTATGATCACACAGAATGCATCCCTGTATTTATGGAGTCAGAGAGACGTTCAGCACAGAAACAGGCCCTTCAGCCCACATTTTTCATGCATCTCCATCCTGTTAGCATACTGGACTAGTCTCATTTGCCTGCATTTGACCCAAATCTCTGGAAGCCCTATCCATATATCGGTCCAAATGTCCATTTGAAGTGGTAATTGCATCCGCTTATGTCGCTTCCTCTGGCAGCTCGTTCCTGATACAGACTGCCCTCTGAGTGAAACAGTTGCCCCTGAGGTCTCTCTTTGATCTCTCCCCTCTCACCTTAAAGCTTTGGTTATTTCCTATGGAGTACTGGCCTTATCCTGGTTGGGAGGTTGAGGGGAGACCTGGTAGATATTCTACAGGCCACAAGTGTTGCTGCTGCAGCCGAGGTTTGGAGCAAGCAGCCAATAACTAGGACGCATCACCCATGGTCAGTCATGACCGGGATGGGTACGGGGGGGGGGGGGGGGGGGGTACAGGGGGGCTACTGGCCTTATCCTGGTTGGTTTAGGGAAGATCTGATAGACATATACAACAGTCTGCATTCTGCTTGTTTTTCTATTCATCTCAATCCTCTCCTTGCTGTGCATTGTAAATGTAACTTGCTGAGAGATCAACACGTTGACATGTTTGATGTTACAGATGCTTTTCCCTTTGGCCAGCTCATTCTCCCCAGTGTATGACTCAACGCCTTAAAATTATCTGAAATCTGTGACACTTATTGGATGTTGAATGATGCAGTTGGCTTTGTTGCGTGAAATCTAGCCACGGTTTATCATCACTGATTTTCATTGTTTCTCCAAACTCGCACCTCTATCGTATTCATGGCTTGGGTGGCGCAGTGGTAGAGTTGCTGCCTCACAGCGCCAGAGACCTGGGTTCAATCCTGACCACGGGTACTGCATGTTCTCCCGTGGATTTTCTTTGAGATTTTTGGTTTCCTCCCACACTCCAAAGGGTACAGGTTTGTAGGTTAATTGGCTTGGTATAAATGTAAATTGTCCCTAGTGTGTGTAGGATAGTGTAAGTGCGTGGGGATCGCTGGTCAGTACGGACTCAGTTGGATGAATGGCCTGTTTCCACGCTATATTGCTATACTCACAATCTGGTCAAGAAGGCACCATCCTGAAAGAAATGGTGCAGCAGGAAGCTGTAGTGAGTGTCAGGGCTGAAGTGACCTGCGGAGTTCCTCCAGCGGTGCGGTGAATCTGAGGGAGGTGGCTGCCTCGTTGTGTTTGAGCAAGGTGGCGGAGAGTCCAGCGGCCAGTGGCATGATGTCCAGCTACAACCATTCCTCATTCGCTGAGCACCACAGCTCAAGGGAAACAATTTATTGAAAAGCTCCATTTGATGAGAAACTGGAAAACAAAACACAGAACAGACTATATCATAAGGTCATAAGTCTTCTTCTTGCGTGCACAGCTTAAAGTTGTAGGACAATTTGTTCTATTTCATCTATTTGTTTGTGCACGCCAGGTTTATTGCATTCGTTGAAACAGGGCGGACCACGTGAAGGTTGCAATCTCCCACCCTAGGTCATAAGTGATAGAAGCAGAATAAGGCCATTCAGTCCATCAAGTCTAATCTGCCATTCTATTGTGGCTGATCTATCTCCCTCACAACCCCATTCTCCTGCCTTCTCCCCATAACCCCTGACACGTGTACTAACCAAGAATCTATCTATCTCTGCCTTAATATCCACTGACAGCCTCCACAGTCTCGGTGACAAAGAATTCCACATATTCACCAGGTGTCAACTGCTCTACATCGGTGAGACCAAGCGCAGGCTTGGCGATCGCTTCGCCCAACACCTCCGCACAGTTCTCATTAACCAACCCGATCTCCCAGTAGCTCAGCACTTCAACTCCCCTCCCATTCCGAATCCGACCTTTCTGTCCTGGGCCTCCTCCATGGCCAGAGTGAGTCCCACCACAAATTGGAGGAGCAGCACCTCATATTTTGCTTGGGTAGTTTACACCCCAGCGGTATGAACATTGACTTCTCCAATTTCAGGTAGTCCTTGCTTTCTCCCTCCTTCCCCTCCCCTTCACAGCTCCCCCCACTGTCTCCGCCTCTTCCTCCGCTCTTCCTTTCTTCCCTCCCTCCCCCCCATCATCAGTCTGAAGAAAGGTCTCAACTCGAAATGTCACCTATTCCTTTGCTCCAGCATTTTTGTCTACCACAGATTCATGGAAGGATAAGAATGACCTGCAGGGAGATGATTTGTTTAACTTGACATCATGTCCGGCATGTGTCATTAAGGGTCGAAGGGCCAGGTCCTGTGCTGTAAACATGATCCATGTTCTACATCCTAAATGTTTACAGTAGAGCTTCATCACAGAAATTATGAAACTCTGCTGCTCGGATACGTATATTTTAGGTTAATTGGCTTTGGTAAAATTGTAAATTGTCCTCCGTGTGTAGGATAGAGCTGGTGTACGGGGTGATCGCTGGTCGGTGTGGTATCGGTGGGCTGTTTCCACACTGTACCACTAAACTAAATTGAAGTTTCAGCAATATGTAACCTTCTGCAGGTGCTGGACATAGAGTCCTGCAGGAGCCATGGGCAGTTACTTCTGTTCTTCAACAATAGATTTGAAGAAATAAGTGGCTGCATCACACAGGCGGTAATCAGCAGAGCGGCGGATCAATCCTGCATTCCTACTGGAGGTGCCTCCACCAGCAATAAGGCTGCCTTTTCACAGTAGGCGTCACCAATGTGATCTCATCAATACCATCAATAAAACATTTCATCCTTCAGCCCCTTCTTTTCAATTCCTGTCAAAACAATTTGTTTCAGTCTGCATCTGTAGTGAATCAGGACCTCTACTTGGCTCTCCCCATCTCTCTCTCCCTCCCCTCCACCTCTCCCTCCCTCTCTCTCTCCATCCCTCCCCCTCTCTCTCTCTCCCTCTCTCCCTCTCTTCCCCTCCCTTCCCCCACCAGTGTCAGTGTTGACCATTGATCACTTGTTTGCGCTTGTTCTGTTTCTCATCCACTCACATGTGGGGTTTCATCACGAGTGATTGAGACACACAGGTCATTGATGAATGGAATTGTAATGTCTTAAATAATTTATATATATATAAATAAATATAAATATAATATTGTCACCAGATGAAAATAGTTTTTATTTAAACAACTTTGAACAATGTTTGCTCGGTAACTGATTGTTCAAATTTCCAGTTTATTTATTAAAACCAATACCGGACATTTAATTTACCAGTTGATAAACCATAGATTTAATGTGTTTACTGAGATTTAATTGCATATATTTTCAGAGTTTAGTGCCTTGTATAATCCAGCAATCATTTTCGTTCAAACAGAATTATTGGAGTGATATGTGTGCAGGAAGGAACTGCAGATGCTGGTTTACACCAAAGTGCTGGAGTAACTCAGCGGGTCAAGCAGCATCTGTGGAGAACATGGATAGGTGACGTTTCACAGAGTGCTGGAGTAACTCAGCAGGTCAGGCAGCATCTGTGGAGAACATGGATAGGTGACGTTTCACAGAGTGCTGGAGTAACTCAGCGGGTCAGGCAGCATCTGTGGAGAACATGGATAGGTGACGTTTCACAGAGTGCTGGAGTAACTCAGCAGGTCAGGCAGCATCTGTGGAGAACATGGATAGGTGACGTTTCACAGAGTGCTGGAGTAACTCAGTGGGTCAGGCAGCATCTGTGGAGAACATGGATAGGTGACGTTTCAGGTCAGGACCCTCCTTCTGAACAAGGGGCCCGACACAAAACCTCATTCATCCTTTTCTCCAGAGATGCTGCCTGACCCGCTAAGTTACTCCAGCACTTTGTGTCTATCGTTGGTGTAAACCAGCATCTGCAGTTCCTTCCCACACCTACAACACACTATGCCAGGGAATGTACACGAGGATTCTCTGCAGCAACTGTTCTCGATACTAACGTTTCTTTGATTTCCATTTTCTGCCAATTATCAGGACGAACATGTCATTCCATTTGTTACCATAGGTCAGGCCGTACATTGTTGCTCTAATAATCTTTAATGTACATCCCATGAGGCACTTTAATCTCAGAGAGTGGAGTAGAACGTGGTCATTGTGAATTTGGACAAGTCCAAACAAAACGCTCACCCCCCTCATCATCACCAACACCCCGTCCCATTGTTCCTGCTCATCTTGTACATGTGTGAACAATCGATGGTGACTGGCGTGCAGGTCAATCATCTCCTGGCCGCGACACAGAACGGCACACAATGGCAAGATGATCGTTAGAGCCTCTTTATCCACTCCCTCATTCACAGAGGATTGCTCCAGTCGTGCTGAATAAACTCTGCATTGATTGATTCATCTCTGTGGAGCATTTGGTTCTTAAATCAACAACATTGTGTTGTTCAACACCTGCGTGAGATCGACCCAGCAAGTTGATGTTTGTTCTGGCCACATCGTCCAGTAAGTAATGGGCTGAAGTCCACTCCTATCACTTATGTCCTTATGACCAAACCAACCACGTTGTCCCACACATTGAGCAGAGCATTAACAACACGGGCGGTCACGGTGGTGCAGCGGTAGAGTTAGACAATAGACAATAGGTGCAGGAATAGGCCATTCGGCCCTCCAAGCCAGCACTGCCATTCAATGTGATCATGGCTGATCATCCCCAATCAGTACCCCGTTCCTGCCTTCTCCCCATATCCCCTGACTCCGCTATCTTTAAGAGCCCTATCCAGCTCTCTCTTGAAAGTTGTTGCCTTACATCGAATGCAGCGCCGGAGACCCGGGTTCGATCCTGACCACGGGTGCTGTCTGTACGGAGTTTGCACGTTCTCCCCGTGACCTGCGTGGATTTTCTCCGAGATCTTCGGTTTCCTCCCACACTCCGAAGACATACAGGTTTGTAGGTTAATTGGCTTGGCAAATGTAAATTGTCCCTAGTGGGTGTAGGATAGTGTTAATGTGCGGGGATCGCTGGTCAGCGTGGACCCGGTGGGCCGAAGGGCCTGTTTCTGCGCTGTACCTCTAAACTAAAAACTAAACTACCACTTTCAACTAACCTTTAGAAGGAAGAGGGGAGACCTCATTGAAACGTACAGAATAGTGAAAGGCTTTGATAGAGTGGATGTGGAGAGGATATTTCCACTAGTGGGATAGTCTAGGACAAGAGGGCACAGCCTCAGAATAAAATGACGTTCCTTCAGAAGGGAGATGAGGAGGAATTTCTTTAATCTGAGGGTGGTGAATCTGTGGAATTAGTTGCCACAGACGGTTGTGGAGGCCAAGTCAGCGGCTAATCTTAAGGCAGAGATAGATAGATTCTTGATTAGTACGGGTGTCAAAGGTTATAACCATATAACCATATAACATATAACAATTACAACACGGAAACAGGCCATCTCGGCCCTTCAAGTCCGTGCCGAACAACTTTTTTCCCTTAGTCCCACCTGCCTGCACTCATACCATAACCCTCCATACCCTTCTCATCCATATGCTTATCCAATTTATTTTTAAATGATACCAACGAACCTGACGCCACCACTTCCACTGGAAGCTCATTCCACACCGCTACCACTCTCTGAGTAAAGAAGTTCCCCCTCATGTTACCCCTAAACTTCTGTCCCTTAATTCTAAAGTCATGTCCTCTTGTTTGAATCTTCCCTATTCTCAAAGGGAAAAGCTTGTCCACATCAACTCTGTCTATCCCTCTCATCATTTTAAAGACCTCTATCAAGTCCCCCCTTAACCTTCTGTGCTCCAGAGAATAAAGACCTAACTTATTCAACCTATCTCTGTAACTTAGCTGTTGAAACCCAGGCAACATTCTAGTAAATCTCCTCTGTACCCTCTCTATTTTGTTGACATCCTTCCTATAATTGGGCGACCAAAATTGTACACCATACTCCAGATTTGGTCTCACCAATGCCTTGTACAATCTTAACATTACATCCCAGCTTCTATACTCAATGCTCTGGTTTATAAAGGCTAGCATACCAAAAGCTTTCTTTACCACCGTATCTATATGAGATTCCACCTTCAACGAACTATGCACGGTTATTCCCAGATCCCTCTGTTCAACTGTATTCTTCAATTCCCTACAATTTACCATGTACGTCCTATTTTGATTTGTCCTGCCAAGGTGTAGCACCTCACATTTATCAGCATTAAACTCCATCTGCCATCTTTCAGCCCATTTTTCCATCTGGCCTAAATCACTCTGTAGACTTTGGTAATCCTCTTCATTATCCACAACGCCCCCTATCTTGGTATCATCTGCATACTTACTAATCCAATTTACCACCCCTTCATCCAGATCATTGATGTACATGACAAACAACAAAGGACCCAACACAGATCCCTGAGGCACCCCACTAGTCACCTGCCTCCAACCCGACAAACAGCCATCCACCATTACCCTCTGGCTTCTCCCATTCAGCCACTGTTGAATCCATCTTGCTATTCCTGCATTTATACCCAACAGTTGAACCTTCTTAACCAACCTTCCATGAGGAACCTTGTCAAAGGCCTTACTGAAGTCCATATAGACAACATCCACTGCTTTACCCTCGTCAATTTCCCTAGTAACCTCTTCAAAAAATTCAAGAAGATTAGTCAAACATGACCTTCCAGGCATAAATCCATGTTGACTGTTCCTAATTAGACCCTCTTTATCCAGATACTTATATATATTATCTCTAAGTATCTTTTCCATTAATTTGCCCACCACTGAAGTCAAACTAACCGGTCTATAATTGCTAGGTTTACTTTTAGAACCCTTTTTAAACAATGGAACAACATGCCCAGTACGCCAAGCCTCGGGGACTATTCCCTTTTCTAATGACATTTGAAATATGGGGAGAAGGAGGGAGAATGGGGTTGAGAGGGAGAAAGAGAGAGAGAGAGATCATGGAATGGGAGGGGGAGATGGGACATGTTTCTTTGCTGGGAGATTGGTAATGGCCGATTGGCCTCCTCTACAGTTAATTTTGAATCGGAAGGTGCTCTTCTACATTGATCAGTCTGAAGAGGGGTCCCGACCTGAAACGTCACCTATCCATGTTGTCCAGAGATGCTGCCTGACCCGCTGAGTTACTCCAGCACTCTGTGAAATGTCACCTATCCATGTTTTCCACAGATGCTGCCTGACCCACTGAGTTGTGTTTTGCGACTCTACTAAATGAGCTTATATTATCTGAGCCTTTACTTTGAAGGTTAGAAACTCACTGACTGGGAGAAGACTGGTGAATGATGAAGTGAAAGTGAAAGCGTAGTTGAAAGAATGTGTGTGACAATAAGTGAGTTCGGTATTCTGAAAAACGCAAGGAATCATGGGATTTGCCAAAGGTCACTCGCAATAAACACCTGCGGCAACCGTGCCACCGCATGCACACAGACCCACGCCCCATCCTCAGCCAGGATCGAACCCCGGCCTCCGGCACCAAAGCTTCACCGAACCGCCGCTGGACTGTCCCCGTCCGCCCGCGAGCGCCCCATCCCCATCTGGCGGTAGCCAAAGATGTCTGGTGTGACCCCAGACCGACGGGACCATAGCCAGTGTGGAGAAGAAGCGTCAAGTCCAGCCCAACCGCCCATTCCGCCGGGTTAACCAACAGCCCTGGACTGACGGGACACTGGCCCGGAGCAGTGGAGTTAGCAATTCTTCTCCAAGCCAGCTGCAAGCTCGGGTCACCACCGCAACAGGCCGGTGCCTCACCAGCCCAGGGCCACCCTGGATGCCCCCGGACAGGGACGGGACACCAGGGAGGGGACGGGGACGGCCCAGCAGCAACTCAACTGCAGCGCCGGAGACCCGGGCCCGATCTGCACGGATGAAACGTAGGTCAGCACCCACACAGTAGCACAGCTGGCGAGAACATTTATCGCGAGTGACCATGACCTCAGCATGCGCGATCGCAATACCGAACTCACTTATTGGACGAGCTGTCACGTCACAAAGCACGTTCCATGTTACAGCCGACAATATGGTTTATAACGTGAACAAGCTGACACGCACATGCACACACGCACATGCACACACACATACGCACACACGCACACACACATGCACACGCACACACACGCGCACGCACACGCACGCATACGCACACACACATACGCACGCACACATGCACACACACATGCACACACACAGATACACGCACGCACACACACACACACACGCGCACACACACGTACACGCACACACACGTACACGTACACGCACGCACACGTGCACGCACACACATACACACACGCGCACAGACATGCACACTCACACTCACACTCACACTCACAAACACACAAACAGGAAAGCGAGTGGTGCAGATGGATATTATTCATTCGTGAGGTATTAACAGTGATATAAATAAAAGTGCCTATTTAGGATCAAGCATCTGTTTACTCAATTCAAAGGTGGCAGATATTTCAGAGTGTGTTGGGGGTAAAACAGCAAGCGTGGGTGCAGGATTCTGGGTCACTTGCTGCGTTGTCTGTTCACAGCCTCTGTTGCTTCACAGAGTGAGGGGCAAAGACACGTGGGCCTCACACACGGCTACAGCACAGCACAGTCATGTCTTGCATTGATGGGGTTGATGTTGGCAAGTGCAGTGTTCATCCCTGCTCATGCGTGTGCACAGGTAGGCGTGTTGTAAAGGACACAGACTGCTGGAGTACCTCAGCGGGTCTGGCAACATCTGTGGAGAACATGGATAGGTGACGTTTCAGGTTGGGACCCTTCTTCAGTCTGAAACATCACCTATCCATGTTCTCCACAGATGTTGATTGATCGGCAAAGTATTGATTAATGTAGCAAAGAATACTTTGGTCATCGTCTGAAGAAGGGTCTCGACCCGAAATGTCACCTATCCATGTTCTCCACAGATGCTGCCTGACCCGCTGAGTTACTCCAGCACTCTGTGAAACGTCACCTATCCATGTTCTCCACAGATGCTGCCTGACCCGCTGAGTTACTCCAGCACTCTGTGAAACGTCACCTATCCATGTTCTCCACAGATGCTGCCTGACCCGCTGAGTTACTCCAGCACTCTGTGGAACGTCACCTATCCATGTTCTCCACAGATGCTGCCTCACCCGCTGAGTCATCATCTGCTACAAGTAGTCAGGGTGAAGCCTTGCTCTATACATGGCCTCCATGTTTAGGTTAGTTCATTGATGCAGCACGGAAACAGACCGTTCGAAGCACCGACTCTTCACTGACCGACAATCACCCTGTACACTCGTTCTATTCCACCCACTGGGAAGCGACAAACCACCACGTCTTTGGGATGTGGGAGGAAACTGGAGCACATTGGCGCAGCGGTAGAGTTGCTGCCTCACAGCCCGGACTCCCGAGCATCTTAATCAGCATGGAGCTGTTGGGCAGAAGAATCTGATTCTGTGATGTGTGACTGTATTTGGGAGGAAACCAGAACACCCCGAGAAAACATGCAGGGTCACAAGGAGAACCTGCAAACTCCACACAGACAGGATGAAGCCTGGTTTGCTGCACTAACTGAACTTTAGATGTCGAGTCATTGACTTGAAACCTCTCTGCAGATTTCTCTCTACCTGGTTTGTGCAAAGTCTTCACAATGAGCTCTGTACAAGCCCACAGATGAGGAGCCTTATCCCTGCTGCACTCACACAGTTACATAACATACTGGTGATATTCTTAGCAGAACAGATACATGACACTTAGTGGCAGTATTCGTGTAGGTTGATGACGAGGTTACACATACTGTGTTGGGAAGCAGCACTTCAGCTTCTTGTGGCATCCAATTAGGAGGGTAATAGTTTGCAGAACATTTATTATTTGCTCTGCATCTTGTTTCCGTTGATCTTCAGTGATTGTGTGAGCTCGTCCAGACCGCAGAGAAATTAAACTAATCCACCCCATTACCAATACCCCAATCCAAACTCTGTCCAGACAGCACCCATAGTCCAGACAGCACCCATAGTCCAGACAGCACCCATAGTCCAGACAGCACCCATAGTCAGGACAGCACCCATAGTCCAGAAAGCACCCATAGTCCAGACAGCACCCATAGTCCAGACAGCACCCATAGTCCAGACAGCACCCATAGTCCAGACAGCACCCATAGTCGGGATGGAACCCGGGTCTCGGGCACTGCATTCACTGTAAGGCAGCAACTCTACCGCTGAGCCTCCGAGATTGCTCCAAAACTCTCTGTGTGAAAAAACAATTCCTCTTCTCAGTCCTAAATGGCCTACCCCTTATTCTTAAACTGTGGCCCCTGGTTCTGGTCTCCCCAACATCGGGAATATGTTTCCTGCATATAGCCTGTCCAATCCCTTAAGACAGATGCTGGGGATGAACCAGAGGCTGAGATACAGGAGGGGTGTAGTGTGAGATGTGAGGAACCGTCTACCACTCAACAATGCTTCCATGTCCCGTCTGGCAGCAGGTAGTACGCATGTCATCACGTGAGACTAAAACTTACTTGAGTATGTGATTGTCCAGAATGTTCTGCAAAATCTGTCTACTGAAGCAGCGGAGTTTGCAACTGCAATATTGTGGGAAATATGGCCTGACTTGTCCACTGGTGGAGATTGCACTCATCAGTAGATGACTAGTGATACTCCACTATCATTGCTCTCAGGAATTCATCTCACCGTCTGATCCAGTGATTGTCCTGTGGATTGTTACTCTGGCAGCACATGTCACCCACTACAGAAGGAGGGGGTGTCAAGAGATGCCATTATTAACCAGCGAGTTTAGCACCAGTGGTAGGGAAAGGTGCAGTAGGCTATGACGCATGTAATAATGCAACACTCTGAAACATTAGAATATAGAAACAAGGAACTGTAGATGCTGGCTTACAAAGTGGTAGTCAGGCAGCAATAATTGGAGAACATGGCTAGGCGACGTTTGGGTTTGGGACTGAAGAAGGATCCTGATATGAAATGTCACCTATCCATGTTCTCCAAGGATGTTTCATGACCCGCTGAGTGACTCCAGCACTTTGTGTCTAACTATGAAATGTTAGTCAGATTGATTGAGTCAGCATGGGTTTATGACGGGAACATTTGATTTGACTGATGCATTCAAGTTCCCTGTGGACATGCCAGATTGACCAGGTGGAACCAGTGATGTGGTGATTTGGATTTTCAATGAGGTCTCGCCCATCTATGGAGCATGTGGAGTTTGGGTGATACGTTGATGGATTGCAAAGAGTGGGGATGAGTAGATCTTTCCCAGCCCAGTGTGTTAAGAGGCAGTGTACTGGTCCACGCCGGTCTTTGACAACCTCTATCAGTCTTCCTGATGAGGGGATGTATTGGACTTTTGCTGGCCATACAAAACTGCTGGGGTTTGTGCAGGGCGGGGTGGATGTGAGGAAGATTCAGAAGAATGTGTTCAAGCTGAACATCCAGTGTTGCGGGATTGTTGCGTGTTGAATGTTGCGTGTTTGATGCATGCCCAATGTTGCGTGACCCCCTGCATGTTGGGCGTTGTGGGATGTATTCGTGTCCAGTGTTACGTGACCCCTGCGTGTTGAATGCTGTGTGATTCCATGTGTGTTGGGTGTTGTGGGATTGTTGCATATTGGATGTTGCATTACCGTTGCGTGTTGGGTGCATGATCGTTGCGTGTTGGGTGTTGTGTGATTGTTGCGTGTTGGGTGTTGCGTGTTCAATGTTGCATTACCGTTGCATGGACATTAGCGTGGAGGATGTGGAATCGATATGGGTAGAGCTGCGAAACTCTAAGGGGCAGAAAACGCTAGTGGGAACTGTGTACAGGCCACCTAACAGTAGTATTGGAGTTGGGGATGGCATCAAACAGGAAATTAGAAATGCGTGCAACAAGGGTAACACGGTTATAATGGGTGACTTCAATCTGCATGTAGATTGGGTGAATCAAATTGGCAGGGGTGCTGAGGAAGAGGATTTCCTGGAATGTATGCGGGATAGTTTTCTCAACCAACATGTGGAGGAACCAACGAGAGAGCAGGCTATTCTAGACTGGGTATTGAGTAATGAGGAAGGGTTAGTTAGCAGTCTTGTTGTGCGTGGCCCCTTGGGCAAGAGTGACCATAATATGGTTGAGTTCTTCATTAGGATGGAGAGTGACAAAATTAAGTCAGAAACAAGGGTTCTGAACTTGAACAAAGGTAACTTTGAAGGTATGAGATGTGAATTGGCCAAGATAGACTGGCAGGTGATTCTTAAAGGGTTGACAGTGGATGTGCAATGGAAGGTATTTAAAGACTGCATGGATGAAGTACAAAAGTTGTTCATACCAGTTTGGCAAAAGAATAAATCGGGGAAGGTGGTGCATCCATGGATAACAAGGGAAATCAGGGATAGTATAAAAACAAAAGATGAGGCATAGAAATTTGCCAGAAAAAGCAGCCTACCGGAAGACTGGGAGAAATTCAGAATCCAGCAGAGGAGGACAAAGGGCTTAATTAGGAAAGGGAAAATAGATTATGAAAGGAAACTGGCAGGGAACATAAAAACTGACTGCAAAAGTTTTTATAGATATGTAAAGAGAAAGAGACTAGTTAAAACAAATGTTGGTCCCTTGCAGTCAGAAACAGGTGAATTGATCATGGGGAACAAGGACATGGCAGACCAATTGAATAACTACTTTGGTTCTGTCTTCACTAAGGAAGACATAAATAATCTGCCGGAAATAGCAGTGGAACGGGGGTCAAATAAGATGGAGGAACTGAGTGAAATCCAGTTCCAGGTTAGCCGGGAGGTGGTGTTGGGTAAATTGAACGGATTGAAGGCCGATAAATCCCCAGGGCCAGATAGTCTGCATCCCAGAGTACTCAAGGAGGTAGCCACAGAAATAGTGGATGCATTAGTGAT
This sequence comes from Raja brachyura, assembly GCA_963514005.1. Next base: position 1,027,077 of record OY740791.1, read on the forward strand.
AATTTTTCAAAATTCCTTAGATTCTGGAGTAGTTCCTGAGGATTGGAGGGTAGCTAATGTAACCCCACTTTTTAAAAAAGGAGGGAGAGAGAAAGCGGGGAATTACAGACCAGTTAGTCTAACATCGGTAGTGGGGAAACTGCTAGAGTCAGTTATTAAAGATGGGATAGCAGCGCATTTGGAAAGTGGTGAAATCATTGGACAAAGTCAGCATGGATTTACGAAAGGTAAATCATGTCTGACAAATCTGATAGAATTTTTCGAGGATGTAACTAGTAGAGTGGATAAGGGAGAACCAGTGGATGTGTTATATCTAGACTTTCAGAAGGCTTTCGACAAGGTCCCGCATAAGAGATTAGCATACAAACTTAAAGCACACGGTATTGGGGGTTCAGTATTGATGTGGATAGAGAACTGGCTAGCAGACAGGAGGCAAAGGGTAGGAGTAAACGGGTCCTTTTCAGAATGGCAGGCAGTGACTAGTGGGGTGCCGCAAGGCTCAGTGCTGGGACCCCAGCTATTTACAATATATATTAATGATTTGGACGAGGGAATTCAATGCAACATCTCCAAATTTGCAGATGATACCAAGCTGGGGGGTATAGTTAGGTGTGAGGAGGATGCTTGGAGGCTGCAGGGTGATTTGGATAGGCTGAGTGAATGGGCAGATGCATGGCAGATGCAGTACAATGTGGATAAATGTGAGGTTATCCACTTTGGTGGCAAAAACATGAGGGTAGACTATTATCTGAATGGTAGCAGATTAGGTAAGGGGGAGATGCAACGAGACCTGGGTGTCATGGTACACCAGTCATTGAAAGTAGGCATGCAGGTGCAGCAGGCAGTGAAGAAAGCAAATGGTATGTTAGCATTCATAGCGAAAGGATTTGAGTATAGGAGCAGGGAGGTTCTACTGCAGTTGTACAGGGTTTTGGTGAGGCCACACCTGGAGTACTGCGTACAGTTTTGGTCTCCAAATCTGAGGAAAGACATCCTTGCCATAGAGGGGGTACAGAGAAGATTCACCAGACTGATTCCTGGGATGTCAGGACTTTCATATGAGGAAAGATTGGATAGACTCGGTTTGTACTCGATGGAATTTAGAAGATTGAGGGGGGATCTTATAGAAACCTACAAAATTCTTAAGGGGTTGGACAAGCTAGATGCTGGAAGATTGTTCCCGATGTTGGGGGAGTCCAGAACAAGGGGTCACAGTCTAAGGATAAGGGGGAATTCCTTTAGGACCGAAATGAGGAAAACATTCTTTACACAGAGAGTGGTGAGTCTCTGGAATTCTCTGCCACAGAAGGTAGTTGAGGCCAGTTCATTGGCTATATTTAAGAGGGCGTTAGATGTGGCACTTGTGGCTAAAGGGATCAGGGGGTATGGAGAGAAGGCAGGTACGGGATACTGAGTTGGATGATCAGCCATGATCACATTGAATGGCGGTGCAGGCTCGAAGGGCCGAATGGCCTACTCCTGCACCTATTTTCTATGTTTCTATGTTTCTATGCCGGGTGTTGCGTGATTATTGCGTTGGGTGTTGCGTGATTGTTGCGTGTTGAATGTTGCATTAGCGTTGATTGTTGGGTGTTGCGTAATTGTTTCGTGTTGAATGTTGTGTGATTGTTGCATGTTGAATGTTGCGTGATTGTTGCGTTGAATGTTGCAATATTGTTGCGTGTTGAATGTTGCGTGATTGTTGCGTTGAATGTTGCAATATTGTTGCGTGTTGAATGTTGCGTTAATGTTGCGTGTTGAATGTTGCGTGATTGTTGCGTGTTGAATGTTGCGTGATTGTTGCGCGTTGATGTTGCGTTATTGTTGCGTGTTGAATGTTGCGTTATTGTTGCGTGTTGAATGTTGCGTTATTGTTGCGTGTTGAATGTTGCGTTATTGTTGCGTGTTGAATGTTGCGTTATTGTTGCGTGTTGAATGTTGCGTGATTGTTGCATGCTGGGGTTGCAGGATCCATGCGTGTCCGGCTGAAATGCTAATGGAGTTGCCGGCTGAGTGGTATATCTGTGTCTACCTCTGTGTGTTCTGTGTCTATCCCTGTACTCAGGGAGAACTGAATGAAATGCATAGAGAGCAGCAAGCAATTAAGTCCAAAGTAGGGCTGAGATTGATGTGTGACTCAGTGGGATGTGGCAGTTCATCAATCAGCTGTACATAACCAGCCTCACATTGCAGCCATTGAACCCGACCCTGTCCGTTGCGCAGTGTTATACTGAGTGGACGAGCATCTGTGGGGACGCTGGGCTCAAGGGTTGCAACTAAAGGCCCGGCTCATCTCTGCCGAAACACATCCAGAGACATCAATCCGTGTGTGATTCCCTGCTCTCCCCGGCTATGTGATCTCCACCACTTGCAGGAAGCTGCAGGTTTTAAAGTGGATACAAAATAAACAGGGTTATCACTGCTCATTTAGTTCCCCCCACACCACATCATCAATTATTGACCATGACATCTTTATCTCCAGCTTTACTTACTCTTTCATTCTGTATCCAGCTCCGAGTTGGTCTGAAATTACATTGCCCACAGTACCAGGGAACTTCATGATATAATGGAATAAGGGAGATTCATTTAGTTCCAGTGGTCATTTAATAAACCCAGCATTACTTTCAATCCTGACTTCATATTGGTTGATAAATAAGGGCAGGTTTCTGGCAGTGTTTCACAATCTCATGGGATTACCTGTTATGCAATTGTGTAATAATACTCTGTTAAACACCCATGGGCTCAGTGTCTATATATATTATTCTTTCAAATGATCAATGCCCTTCCATTCGTGGAGAAAGTGTTCAGCCTGCCCTTTCCCTGATCTAAGGATGTATACATATATATATACACACACAGTATATATATTTATCTTCTCCGTGGATTGTCACCTTGTCGTGGTGGAGAAGCTTGTGTGGACCTGAGATCCTGAGAGCGATGCCGTCTGGAGCTATACTCCTGGTAGGGCCACCCATGGCGGTAAGGTCAAGGGGGAGGTCTCTGACAAAGAGCCAATCCAACCAAGACCTCAACGGTGGAACAGGCGGAGGACAATGGCTGACCTTAGTGGAGCGTCACAACGGCTGGGAAGGCGGATGAAGGCTGCAGCAGAAAAGGGTCTCCGGTCGTCTTGGATTCCATGCCACTGGATCCTGACCCAGATCTGTCAAGGGCCGTGGGGTGGCTGTCTGTGCACCAGTCTCCCCACGTTAAACAAAGTCACGCACAGGCATCCTCCATGAAAGGACAGTCATACTCGTTTCGAGTGACTGCCGATGATATATATATATATATATATTTGTGTGTGTGTATATATATATAATTATATATTGATCCTTAGATCAGGGAAAGGACAGGCTGAACACTTTCTCCATGAATGGAAGGGCATTGATCATCAGTTGAAAGAATAATAATATTATATATCAAACTTAGAAGAATCAGCAGTGATCTTATTGAAATATTAAACATGTTTAGATAGTTTTTCAAGGAACTTGCTGAGAATTGGTTTTGTTTATCAGCTACAGAATCTAGAACTAGGGGCAGAACCTTAGGATAATGTGTTATTAATTCACAGGGTGTCAATCTTTGGAATTCTTCAGACATACACAGAGTGCTGGAGTAACTCAGCGGGTCAGGCAGCATCTGTGGAGAACATGGATAGGTGACGTTTCACAGAGTGCTGGAGTAACTCAGCGGGTCAGGCAGCATCTGTGGAGAGATGGAATGGGAGATATTTTGGGTCGAGACCCTTGTACAGACAGAGTTAGAGGAGAGGTAGGCACAGAGATATGGAAAGGCAAGGTGGGACAGCTCAAAACTGACAATGATCAAGGAATATGCTGAACGGTTCATCGCTATCTGAGAAGAATTCCTTACATGGATTTTCATTTGAAGACTATATATATTATGACTGAAATCAGTTGTCAAGTTTACAGTTGCGTGCACATCTACGGTGAGTATTAATGAAGGGCAATAGGTGGTGAGATGTTGAGAGGTTTGGAGATGGGGACAGTAAAGAACCAACGCTGCAGTCACAACTACTGATGATACAAAGATATTGGGGCAGACAAGTCGTGAGACAGACACAAAGAGCCTGCATCGATTAAATGATTGGCAAATGGAGTTTCATTTTGAATGTCAGGTTGTACACTCAGGAAGGAAGAATGACAATGTGAGTTATTGCCAGCTGGAGTTTTTAACAACAAACGAAAGACCTAACATTTCTCAGGCACGAAACACAAATGATTGGCATCCACTTCACAGCAAAAGACGAGGACGTTTCAGGCAATCTTGACATTTATTGCAATGGTATGGAATATAAAAGTAGGAATATTTGTCTGAAGAAGAGTCTTGACTTGAAACGTCACCCATTCCTTCTCTCCAGAGATGCTGCCTGTCCCGCTGAGTTACTCCAGCATTTTGTGTCCATCATCTAATATTTTGATGCAACACATTGGTGAAAGTAGCTGCAATACTTTTGTCTTCATATTTACGGCACACTTGTATGAGTCATAGAGTTAAAAGCAAGGAAACAGGCAGTTTGGCCCACGTAATCCGTGCCGACCAACATGAGTCCCATTTGCCCATGTTTTGCCCATATCCCTCTCAATCTTTCCTGTCCCAATGTCTTTTAACTGTTGTTATAACACCTGCCTCAACTACCTCCTCTTGCAGCTTGTTCCATACACCCACCACCCTCTGTGTGAAAAAGTTGCCCCTCAGCGTTGCTATTAAATCTTTCATTCTCAACGTGAACCCTCGGATGTTTCAGTGATGTCCCCAGTCACACCTGTAACCGCCAACAGGTGAAAGTCTCACCTGTCCAACGCTTCCTCAGGAGATGAGATGCCCAGTCCAGGTATTTGTTGACTGAACCATCTGTGAATGAAACAATGTTCTATGCAGCTTTATAACACTTTTACCACCGTCAACTCGGGATAAATCTGTAACGATACTTTCAGAATGTTATACTGAAGGGAGTAATTTGGCAGAGAGACGATTGAATCTTTTATGAGTAAACGTTAGCACTCGGCTACCAAGGGACGGGCGAGATAGAGGAATTAATTTAGTTCCAACAAAGATGTACAGATACAATTAGTTGAATGGCTGCCTTCCGTGTCGTAAATCTGTTCCTTCATAAAGCTGAGACATGTAGACATCATCTTCAGCATCTCTTTCTGAACCCAGGCAGCTCTTTCCCACGATATTGAAGTGCAGTCACTGCTACAGAGTGTAAATCATCCTGCAACAAGTCTGACAACCAGTTGTGTGAATAACAGGGAACCTCTTTGATAAAAATGTCATGAGGGGTGAATAATATTCAGGAGCAGAGTTAAATAGTCAACATGTGACCACACTTTGGATATATCTTCTACATGACTATCTTCTACAAAACGCACTGTAGTTTAGTTTAGTTTAGTTTAGTTTAGCGACACAGCGTGAAAAACAGGCCCTTTAAACTACTGATGAAAGAGCTAATAGTCAAATCTAAACTGGAGTTGTTCTTCTACAAAAGGACGGTCTAGTAGATCAAAAGAATGGCTCGGTGCCAAGTCTGAATGACTTTGTAAATTATGTGGAATACAATATGGAGGACAGGTTATCTTTTCAATAAAGACATTAAGATGGCAGCCTGCAGTAATAACATGTGCTTCTTTTCAAGGCCATAAAGAAGCCAAGATTAAAAAAATAGCTGACGCTCCTGAGATAAGTAGTAACTTGTTATTAGATGAGCTTGATTTGGACCCAGCCTTCCTATCTTCTGAAAAGCTACAGAATATGTCAGTCATGCCAATATTCATGCCATACTTGGTAGGAGTGTTTTACTTATAGGAAAAATGTATAATTGTGCTAACTGTCCTTTGTTCTGTGAGTGTGAGCCCGAGAAGCACTGAGCAACGTTTGTGCTCATTGTAGATCTTTTGCCACTCCCATCTGACGAATCAATTAAAGATTGCCATGGTTTACCTTTAACAGTTTTTGTTGCTATATGCTTTTAAGAAATGAACTTTGTCATTTGGCTGTAGTCGGCAGGGATCGCTGGGACCAGCAACAGATGACTGAGTAAGAGGGTGCAGTTGACCGGAATCTGAAGGGGAGAAAACTGAGCTCTAGTCAGACCCTTTGAGTCTGGCCTCCCGAAGAAGATCCCAGTAAAAACGAATGTCCCGCAGTCTGAGATTAGCCTGGTTCCAGACAAGATCCTTAGAAGCAGACAGTGAAGATAAGACCACTTGTGTAAAAGATTGGCTTGTGTATTGGAAATGAGTAAAGGATTGGCTTGTGTATTGGAAATGGGTAAAGGATTGGCTTGTGTATTGGAAATGGGTAAAGGATTGGGCACGGCAGACTACAAAGTTTTTGTCACTAATATATATTGGAAAGACGAGGTGTCTTGAAAAAAATCTGAATTGAAAAGACAATGTGTCTTGAAGAGACCGTGTTTTGAAAAGACTTGTGAATTTGCTACCAGGGATAGTAGCCAGAGTGGGTTTTACAGACTGCAAAGGTTTGTTAAGGGCCTGTCCCACGAGCATGCTACTCCATGCGGCAAGCGCGACCTAACGTGGTCGCTTGAGCCATACGGCCTCGCGGGGCCGGTCCCACTTCGATCACCGGAGCCGTATGGAGTTGTGCGGAGCTGGTCCCGACATGGCGTGGGGCTCCGAAAAACTGACCGTATTCAAAAATTCTACGTGGCAACGGCCTGTCGTCCCGCAACTGCCTCGATGTCGTACGCACCGCCTTGACGTCGTACGCAGCGTCTCGTCGCCGTACGTCACGCGCGCACTTCCCGCGGACTTTGCTCGAACTGTGATGTGGAAAAACATGCCTTTGTAAATGATATGCTTTTGGACTGCAAAGATATGAACGTCTGACAAGTACATAAAAATTGCATTGTTATTGAGCAAGACGCATCTAAGTTATTTCCCTTTCCTTGAAAATGAATACAAACAAAAATTAAAGCAGAATAGGGGAAAAATATTTCAAAATGGTCCAGTTTTTGTTTATTGCTTCAGAAGTTACATTGTGCAAACAAAATAGAAAGTATTATTGTCGTACGCAGCGTCTTGACGCCGTACGTCACGCGCGAACTTTCCGCGGACTTCGCTCGAACTTCATGTCACTCACTCGATCTCCGCACGGCCCCCGCTTCTGGTTTGGTCGCGCTCACCGTATGCAGGCACATGCTGGTGGGACCGGCCCTGTACGGGGATCACTCGACCTCCGCACGAACGCTGCGCGGCCCCCGCTTCCGGTTTGGTCGCACTTGCCGCATCCAGGTCGCATGCTCGTGGGTTATACAGTTATGCCCAATCTTTTACAAATAAAGAGGCTGAAAATGTTTGTTACAATTTGTGTACTAAGTTGTGTACTAAGAAGTGATTTGGTGATTGGATAAACATGGAAATAATCTGGATATGAGTGACGGAAAGCCAGCTGTACGACACATGTGTTATTTGTTTCATAGAACACGGATTATAGAATTTTGAATTATAAATTGACCAAATGTTGAGTAATGTGTCTTGACCAGCAGGAGGTGTATGGAATGTGGAGACTATTGAAGGCAGAGAGAGAGAGAGAGGGAGGGAGAGAGAGGAAAGAAGTGGGTGGTGCGCGAGATGGATTATGACTGTAAAAGAGGAATTGAATTGTGGAATAAAGACAGAACTATTAAAAGAATGGAAAGTACTTCAGATTGAATGCCAATGGGCAGATGAATAGGAGATAAGGGCTAAGGCAGAGAAAGAAAGCGCTGATAAGTTTTTGGAGAACAAACCCGGCACCAGTAAGTCTTCTCGAGGTCCTCTCGAGCATCTCGCGAGCCTATATCTGGCAATGGCAACCCTGTCTATAGAAGGAGGGGGAGGTGGCCAATCACAATCTGGATCACTGTCCAATCACAGCTCAGCCCACTCCTATTTTGAACATTAACCCGCCCACCATTACCATTACATTAAACTACTGCCTTGTTCATTTTAAATTCTCACTCCAACAAAGCCAACTTTTGCAACCTCCCAGTCCTTGTTCACAAATACTGCAAATTGGTTCCCATAGAAACAAAGATTCTTTTAAATAGAACGGCTTTTGTCAGATAATGGGAGGGGAATATAAAATTAATACAGAGAGATGTCTCTAATGTTTTGCACATTTTTTTTGGAAACGAGGGGGGCTGCGCCACTTTGGCTAACTCTTCTCGGATAGATTTGTGCAATTGATGTATATTTTGCCTGTTTTTTATTTGTATTAGTTTTCTTTCAATGTTCGAAGGTTAGTATTTGATAAAACCCAAAAGCTCTCTAATCTGTCACTTATCCAAGTTCTGGCTCTTATTCAATTACTCAGATCTCCATGTTCTTTAGAGTTGTCACTCATCCAAGTTCTGTCTCTTATCTAACTAGAGTGCTCAGTGTTCTTTTCAAGGCTATGCTACCAAGATACGAGCAGCTTCATTTTCCTGTGTTCAGGATTTTGTTGTCTGTTTGATTTCTCCCAAAGCTTATCGGGATACTTGACATCCAGTCCCTGGCTATATTTATATATTCATATACATGCCCGTTTTGATGAAATGGTCCATCAGATGAAATAGGATGTCATTGAATGAGCTTGCAATCTATAAAAATTAATTGTTTATTCTTTTCTCTTAACTTTACGTTTATTTTTCCTATTTCTTACCGTTTGAATTGAGTTCAAATAGAGACCTGAATTCCACGATGGCCACGTGGCATACAGTAGCAATGTTACAAAATTTTGAGATTTAAAAAATCAAGTCTGCAATTTATCCCATCAGATAAAGCATAAAAAGAAGTTTAATTTGACACCTAATTTACTTTCATATCTTCAGTATTAAGAAAGTTATGGCCATTTTCATACTCGGAAATTAGCATCTTGCTCCCCATTGCCTTTCAATTGACTTAACTCAAAAGCTGTGATCTGGAAAAGTTAAAAGCCCATAACTTTCTTAAAAATTAAGAGAACTCAATGAAATTTTCACTTATTATAGATTGAAGCATTCTGAAACAAATATGAAACAATCTTACTTGGATGACCTGAAATTAAAGCATATAATTAGTTAGTTATCTAATTGTAGCTAATTACAAAATTCAATGAGTAGATCTAAACATCTATCCATTTCTTAAGAAAAGATAAACTTTTTTTAAATTGCCTAAGTGTCCAAATAACATTCACACAATAATCCACAATATAACATAATTTTAAAATCTCATTTACATGAATTTCTGGGCCAAATGGAAGGAATTTAGTGTTTGAGTCCTGTAAATTAATGGCCATTTAAATCAACTAGCGAGTGGGTTTTAGTGAAATGCGGTGGATTGGAACGTTGTGGTTAGCGGTGAAGTCGGGGGGGAAAAATACTGTTTGTTCATAGATTTTTTGGGACCCCATTTCGCAACATAAAAATATTATTAAAGCCTCCCGAAAAACGAACTTTTGATATAAAAATAAACTATTTACCTTTTCCTCTCCCCTACGCAAAATCCTTCCGGTTGTCAGTTCTCACGGCTTTTGAAGGTGATTTTTAAATTACTCTAGTTAATAAATAATTTAGAGTAATTTAAAAATATCTTCATTCATGAAATGTCGGAGCGATTTTTCTTCCGCAACCAAATCGCCCGATATTCATCGATTTGTCCTGCCTGTTGAAAAACGGCACTTTAAGCCCGCCCCCCCTCTGAAAGGCGCCAAAGTCGCGCACACGGGGAGCGGCAGAACTGCAGCACTGCTCAAGGTAAGTTTTGTAACATACCTACATATAGGTAGATGTGTTACATGAGATTGGAGATGCCTTTATCTCAGAACAAACTCTGTTAATTTGAAATTGTAAATTTGGGGAGATAGATTGGAACAATTGGGAATATTTTAAAATTGTTTTTTTAATATAATGATCTATTTTGAAAGGGTATGCCTTATAGGTAGTTAAAGAGTATGTCACATCCCACCCGTAGAATTCGGGATTAGAGGAGGGAATGAATAGGACACTAAAGGGTGTGGAAGTTAGTTATGACCTACAGGCCCACAGCAATTAATTAATTACATACACACAGCAATTAAGCACAACCGTGTCAGTCTTGCATTCACAGGGGTGGAAAACGCAGAAACATCTGCCAGTTGAACACGGACATAGTCCACACTACTGGGATCGGACAAAATTGGGACTATGTTGGAGTGGACTGTACCAGGTGCTACTACTACGACACCAGCCGCTGTAAAGATTGAAGATTACTCTCATTGGAGACATCTGATACGATTGACTGTAAATGGAGGAGAAGCAAGAAAGGACAATGGGGTTATTGACCCTACTTTTTATCCTGAGGTTGGCCCAGATGGGCTGGACTTGGGGAAACACCCCTGCGCCAAGACATCCTGAATAAGGCTGACAACTGTCCTTACGTTTATAAACACTGACCAAGATGGATCCATTACCACAGGTTCTTGAAGTAACTAGAAAAATGTGGCAGCTTATCCTGGAGCTACAGACTGAGCTGAAACACATGAGAAAGGTGCTCACCAATGCCCTGTCTGAAAATGACCATCTCACTTCCATCACACAGCAGCTGAAGGAGAGCAATCAGGTAGTGGAGTTGAAAAGCCTTGATTTTGGAGTACAACTCCGTTACAGAACTGGATTGAGATAAATCCCAGCCGGAATCAAAGTGAAGAGCTGAGTTGGGATGGATCAGACAGCCAGTTGGCATTGATGGAGAATGAAGAAGAATGCTGGTTTCACACGCTGATGGACAACTTGGGAGAAAGAATGACTCGATTTGTGAAAAGAAACTACATTTGTGATGAATCAAACAGCAGAAACAACCGTCAGTTCACCAAATGCGCCATACTGGAGCAAAACCTTTGCAGTGTGAAGTTTGTGGTTTCCAGTGCAGGCAAAGCACATCCTTGAAATACCATATGACCAAGCACAAGGCAGAAGCTGAACTTGTGACCAATGTGAGAAGCGGTTCGAGAAGGCTCACAATTTGATCATCCCTTGATCCAGAATACAGATATAAACAAACCTATTGAAACTGAATCGTCAGCTAAGTTTGGAAACATTAATTAAGCAGGAACCCAGTTAATAGTTATTCAACAGCTAAATGATGAGTCTAAAGAATCTTGCACCCTTTTTCAGTGTCAGCAAGACACAAAGGATTAACATGAATAAATGCGATCAAGCCAGGCTCACCTAAAATAGGTAGAGCAAAGGAAAGGTTAGTGTGGAGAACATAGCATCATAGCGCACCCGTTCCAGAGACAAAGTCCAATGTCTGCAATGGGGTGGAGGGGAATCAGGCAGAATCCTCACAATTGGAAGGACTGTTCAGAACTCTGATAACAAGGGGGAAGAAGCTAGTTGATGTTGTAGTGAAGCAGGATTCCACTTTGCCACAGTTACATCCTGGACATGCATTCAAGTGGCAGCGTTGTTTTAAATGAGGGACAGTGCCCATCCAGTAGAAATAAGGACTCAATGGAGGAAGTTCTGGATGGTTCAATAACCCTTTCACCTCAGAATGGAACAGTGACTGAAAATGGTGAGGGTGATAATGTCGTGAAGCATAAACCTGTCCCAGTGTTAGCAGACTTTCAGCCCAGGTGGTAACAAGGTGTTTCTGATTGATTGCTACCTGCAGCACCATGTAAAGCTGATCCATAAAGAAGAAAGAACATCTTTACAGATCAGGAGAAAGTGCAAAGCCTTTGGTCACAACTTTGGAAAGACAAACCACATTTGATCAACAATCTTGAAGCATTTTGAGCTCTATCGTATGACCAAGGGTCTGGAGAGGGAGAAGCTGAACATTTTGAAACAGATGAACATCTTGAAAGAGATTATGCAAAACCCTATCCAGACCTGGTGGATAATCAGTGTGATGACAATCAGGACATCGTTGAGGATGGCAATGATGGCATTTCTGATGAGAAGGACAATTGCCGGTTTGTTCCCAATCCTGACCAGATCGATGCCAATGGTGACAGCAGAGGAGACGACTGCAAGGACGACTTTGACAACAACATCCCAGATATCTATGACGTGTGCCCTGAGAACAGCGCCATCAGTGAGACTGACCTGAGGAAGTTCCAAAGGGGACGATGCAGGTTGTTCCTAACTGGGTAGTGAGCAACAAGGGCAGGGAGTTACTGCAGACCATCAACTCTGACCCTAGCCTTACTGTCGGATTTGAGGAGTTGAACGCCATCAACTTCAGTGGCACCTTCTACGTCATCACAGACTACAATCTACGTTAGCTTTGTCTTTGGTTTCCAGTCCAGCAGCCACTTCTACGTGGTGATGTGGAAGCAGGCCACACAAACCTACTGGGAGAAGAAGCTGTCCAAACCCACGGATACGCTAGCGTCTAGATCAAGGTGATGAACCCCACCACAGGATGAGAGGAAGGAGCACCTCTCCTGTGCAACAGTCTACAAAGAGACTGGAAACACCCTGGGACAGGAGCGAACTTTATGACACAAACCCCAATATCGACTGAACTGGTTGCCATACCATTGGTTTGATGGACTTTGGGTTACTGTAATACATTATGGCTCTATCATTCTGCTAATCATTGCTCTAATACTTGCGACCATTGTGTGTACCTACCGGGGACTGTGAATGTTATCACGTTTGATAAAAAGGAGGGAATGAAAGAGCCAATAGTCAAATCTAATAGTCAAATCTAAAATGAAGTTGTTCTTCTACAAAAGCACAGTCTAGTAGAACAAAAGAATGGCTCGGTGCCAAGTCTGAATGACTTTGTAAATTATATGGAACACAATATGGACGTTGTCTTTTTAATAAAGACATTAAGATGGCAGCCTGCAGTAATAACATGTGCTTCTTTTCAAAGCCATAAAGAAGCCAAGATTGAAAAAAATAGCTGATACTCCAGAGATAAGTAATAACTTGTTATTAGATGAGCTTGATTTGGACACAGCCTTCCTATCTTCTGAAAGGCTACAGAATCTTTCAGTTATGCCATATTCAGATTTTGGAGGAGTGATTTACTGATGAGAAAAATGTATAATTGTGCTAACTGTCCTTTGTTCTGTGAGTGTGAGCCCGAGAAGTACTGAGCAATGTTTGTGCTCATTGTAGATCTTTTGCCACTCCCGTTTGACGAATCAATTAAAGATTGCCATGGTTTACCTTTAACAGTTTTTGTTGCTATCTGTTTATAGGAAATGAACTTTGACACGGAGACCACACCGGTCATCGATCAAAATAGACAATATGTGCAGGAGTAGGCCATTCGGCCCTTCGAGCCAGCACCACCATTCAATGTAATCATGGCTGATCATCCCCAATCAGTACCTGGTTCCTGCCTTCTTCGCTTATCCCCTGGCTCTGCTATCTTTAAGAGTCCTATCTAGCTCTCTCTTGAAAGTATCCAGAGAACCGGCCTCCACCGCCCTCTGAGGCAGTGAATTCCACACTCACAACTCTCTGTGTGAAAAAGTGTTTCCTCGTCTCCGTTCAAAATGGCCTACCCCTTATTCTTTAACTGTGGCCCCTGGTTCTGGACTCCCCCAACATTGGGAACATGTTTCCGGACATCAATCACCCGCACACTAGTTCTATGTTATCTCACTTTGACATTCTACACTCAGGGCAATTTATAGAGGGCCAATTCATTTATAAACGTGCATGTCTTTGGGGAAACTGGAGCACCCAGAGACGATCCCTGCAGTCACAGGGAGAATGTACAAACTCCACACAGATGCTTGAGGTCAGGATCGAACCCGGGGGTCTCTGGCGTTACGAGGCAGCAGCTCTACCCACTGTGCCACCGTGCTGCCCCATTCACCCAGTTGCTCACTTAGCTCCAACCCTCATCTGCCTGGGGGTTGCAGGTAGATGGGAACCCACCTGCCAGCGAGTTTAGTGCAGCTTAGTTTAGAGATACAGTGCAGAAACGGTTTCTTCAGCCCACTGAGCCCATGCCGACCAGCGATCCCCACACATTAACACTTTCCTACACACACAATTTATAATTTTATCAAAGCTAATTAATCTACAAACCTGCATTTCTTTAGAGTGTGGGAGGAAACTGGAGCACCCGGGGGAAACCCATGTGGTCACGAGGAGAACGTGCAAACTCTGTACAGACAGCACCCGCAGTCAGGATTGAACCCGGGTCTCTGGTGCTGTGAGGCAGTGTCTCGACCGCTGCGCCACCGTGCCGCCCAGTAAAGTTCTTCTGCAGAGACAGGAATACGTTGCCGTTCCTCGCTGTGGTCAGGTCTAGTTCTGGATGTAATTTCCATGGAGCACGGCGGGACGTTGCCATGGAGACGTGACACACTCACTCGTTTTGGCCAGTTAGTGATGGGCATTGAATGTCTCCCTTGCCAATGATGCCGTGATATCTGCAGCAATTAGTTCCCCTGGCAAAGTATTTCACGCGCCAGCAATCTGCTGCTTGAACACTTCCTTCTTCTCTCCGACTTCAGTGACAATTTTAGATTGATGGCTTGTTGTTACCATATATAGTAGAGGACTCATCTTTTCCATTCAGTGATAAAGCCTCGTAAATCCTTGCCAGCTTTACACCCAGTCACGTCACATTCTGGCCATAACTACAGTTAATAATCCCGTGTGATGGGTCCCTCAGATTATTAACTGTAGTTATCAGCGTGTTGTTATCCCCACCCTCCTGGGATATGGGTGCTGCAGTCTTGGTTCTGAAACGGCTGTGTAGGAAGGAACTGCAGATGCAGGTTTATACCGAAGATAGAAACATAGAAACATAGAAATATAGAAAATAGGTGCAGGCCATTCGGCCCTTCGAGCCTGCACCGCCATTCACTATGATCATGGCTGATCATCCAACTCAGTATCCAGTACCTGCCTTCTCTCCATACCCTCTGATCCCTTTAGCCACAAGGACCACATCTAACTCCCTCTTAAATATAGCCAACGACCTGGCCTCAACTACCTTCTGTGGCAGAGAATTCCAGAGATTCACCATTCTATCACCACTATGATGGGTGCATAATGTTGGAGTAACTCAGCGGGTCAGGCAGCATCTGTGGAGAACATGGATAGGTGACGTTTCACAGAGTGCTGGAGTAACTCAGCGGGTCAGGCAGCATCTGTGGAGTAAA
This sequence comes from Raja brachyura, assembly GCA_963514005.1. The sequence continues at coordinate 1,042,197 of OY740791.1, forward strand.
GGAATAGGTGACGTTTTGGGTCGAGCCCCTTGTTCAGACTGAAAAATAAAAGTGGGGGAACTAGAGGCAAGAAAAGGCCAGAACATAAGAGGGCCGAGGAAGGACATTCTTGCTATTGAGGGGGTGCAGCATAGGTTCACGAGGTTAATTCCCGGGATGGCGGGACTGTCATATGCTGAGAGAATGGAGCGGCTGGGCTTGTATACTCTGGAATTTAGAAGGATAAGGGGGGATCTTATTGATACATATAAGATTATTAAGGGTTTGGACACGCTAGAGGCAGGAAATATGTTCCCGATGTTGAGGAGCCGACAAAACACGTTTTCACCCAGAGAGTTGTGAGTCTGTGGAATTCTCTGCCTCAAAAGGCAATGGAGGCCGGTTCTCTGGATACTTTCAAGAGAGAGTTAAATAAGGCTCTTTAAGATAGTGGAGTCAGGGGATATGGGGAGAAGGCAGGAACGGGGTACTGATTGTGGATAATCAGCTCTGATCACATTGAATGGCGGTGCTGGATTGAAGGGCCGAATGGCCTACTCCTGCACCAATTGTCTATTGTCTATTGTCAGTTTAAAATGGACTGTGTGGGAAGGAACTGCAGATGCTGGTTTACACTGAAGATAGACAAAAATTGCTGGAGTAACTTAGTGGGACAGGCAGCATCTCTGGAGCGATGGGTCTGACGAAAGGTTTCCACCTGAAACGTCCCCCATTCCTTCTCTCTAGAGATGCTGCCTGACCCGCTCCAGCATTTGTTGTCTACCTTAAAATGTATTAAACAAAATTTCTGAATAAATCGATGTGCTGTCCAGTCAGAGTCGCATCACACACTGTGCCTGTGTATTGACGTTGATGTCTGCAACAGTGATGATACTGGGTGAGGTGTAACACAAGGGTAGAGTTGGGTGTTGGGATGTTCTTCGCATGGCCTGTTGTGCTCTGAACCCATCCATTACTTCAGCTACTTGTGACAAATTTATGATACAGTTTAAAGTCAAAGTGCTTTTCAAGGATTTACTGAATTACACCTTGTGAACGAGTCATGTATGAAGAATAATTAGAGAGCAGATTGAAGTCAATGAGGTTGCACATTGCCTGACACCATGAGCTGCAGCCTCATTAAAGAGTCACAAACTAATGTGCTACCCTTATGTCTGATGTGTCCTTGCAAAGAAGCACCAGCAAATCTCATTCAATGGCCACAGTCTCCTTGAAGACACGCACACAATGCTGGAGTAACTCAGCGGGACAGGCAGCATCTCTGGAGAGAAGGAATGGGCAAAGTGTCTGAAGAAGGGTCTCGACCTGAAACGTCTCCAGAGATGCTGCCAGTCCCACTGAGTTACTGCAGCAGTTTGTGTCAGTCTTTTGGATATTGCTAATGGAGTTAATGGCCATGGTTCACTGTGATGGGTCCCTCAGGCAGACACCAATCCGAGGCCCAACTGCTGCTAAATATCACCATCTTCTCACCTCTTTACTCTCCACGTGACAATGTATACAACTCGCACTGCCCAATTTCCAGCAGCCCTGACCTTCAGGGGCCCCCAACTCAAGGGACCCCCACCTCTAGTGACCCTGACCTCAAGCCCCTGACCTCCAGCCCCTGACCTCCAGCAGCCCCCACCTCCAGCAGCCCCTGACCTCCATCCCCTGGCTTTCAGCCCCTGCCCTCCATCCCCTGGCCTTCAGCCCCTGACCTCCAGCCCCTGACCTCCAGCAGCCCCCACCTCCAGCCCCTGACCTCCAGCAGCCCCCACCTCCAGCCCCTGACCTCCAGTCCCTGACCTCCACCCCCGGCCTTCACCCTCTGACATCCAGCCCCTGACCTCCAGCCCCTGACCTCCAGCCCCTGACCTCCAGCAGCCCCCACCTCCAGCCCCTGACCTCCAGTCCCTGACCTCCACCCCCGACCTTCACCCTCTGACCTCCAGCCCCTGACCTCCAGCCCCTGACCTCCAGCAGCCCCCATCACCATGTCCTTGCTCCCGCGGGCAAGTTTACAGTTTAGTTTAGTGTAGAGATACAGCGCGGTAACAGGCCCTTCTGTCCACCAAATCTACACCGACCAGCGATCCCCGCACACTAACACTATCCCACACACTAGGGACAATTTTATACCAAGCCAATTAACCTACAAACCTGTGCGTCTTTGGAGTGTGGGAGGAAACCAAAGATCTCGGAGAAAACCCACGCAGGTCACGGGGAGAACGTGCAAACTCTTTACAGACAGCACCCGTAGTCGTGATGGAACCTGGGTTTCCGGCGTTGTGAGGCAGCGGCTCTACCGCTGCGCCACCGTGCTGCTATATATGAACTAGGTGATCCCAACCTTCCCCAGACGTTTGCTAACGTTACTCATTTGCAAAATGTGTGAGTTTATCCTTCTCTTAAATCAAACCTCCCACTGGTGAGCTAACTTGGCGAAACTCTCCTCATGCTGGAGGTGTTGATACAAGTACACACTCTCCATCAAATGTGCCGGTTTGTGGCGCCAACCAAGTTTAATATTGTGATAGGGTTACACAAAAAGCTGGAGAAACTCAGCGGGTGCAGCAGCATCTAAGGAGCGAAGGAGATAGGCGACGTTTCGGGTCGAGACCCTTCTTCCTCAGCAGCATCTAAGGAGCGAAGGAGATAGGCGACGTTTCGGGTCGAGACCCTTCTTCCTCAGCAGCATCTAAGGAGCGAAGGAGATGGGCGACGTTTCGGGTCGAGACCCTTCTTCCTCAGCAGCATCTAAGGAGCGAAGGAGATGGGCGACGTTTCGGGTCGAGACCCTTCTTCCTCAGCAGCATCTAAGGAGCGAAGGAGATGGGCGACGTTTCGGGTCGAGACCCTTCTTCCTCAGCAGCATCTAAGGAGCGAAGGAGATGGGCGACGTTTCGGGTCGAGACCCTTCTTCCTCAGCAGCATCTAAGGGGCGAAGGAGATGGGCGACGTTTCGGGTCGAGACCCTTCTTCCTCAGCAGCATCTAAGGGGCGAAGGAGATAGGCGACGTTTTGGGTCGAGACCCTTCTTCCTCAGCAGCATCTAAGGGGCGAAGGAGATGGGTGACGTTTCGGGTCGAGACCCTTCTTCAGACATTGTGACACTTCTGTAGAAGCTCAATTTCACTTTCACAATGGGTAGAGGTGGAGATAGTCATGGTGATGGTGGTGTGAAGTCTCACCTGCACATTGCCCCTAATGTCGGTGACAGGTAGAAATACTGTAACATGACTGGGTAATTGTCCCCATCAGATCTCTCCCTGAAATATTTAAGAATAAAGCTCCCTGTCCACCACGACAAAATTAATTATATTCACATCTTTTCGTGCTTAACTTCAGCCAAATTAAATTTTCTGTAAATTTTTTTTTAGATTAGATTAGTTTAGAGCTAGAGTGTGGAAACAGGCCCTTCGGCCCAACGAGTCCGTGCCGACCAGCGATCACCGCACCTTAACACTCATACACACTAGGGACAGTTTTACATTTACACCTAGCCAATTAACCTGCAAACCTGTACGTCTTTGGAGCGTGGGAGGACTTCGCCCAACACCTCCGCTCAGTTCGCACTAACCAATCTGATCTCCCGGTGGCTCAGCACTTCAACTCTCCCTCCCATTCCCAATCCGACCTTTCTGTCCAGGGCCTCCTCCATTGCCAGAGTGAGGCCCAGTGTAAATTGGAGGAGCAGCACCTCATATTCCGCTTGGGTAGTTTACACCCCAAAGGTATGAACATTGACTTCTCTAAGTTCAGATAGTCCTGGCTTTCTTCCTCCTTCCCTCCCCCTCCCCTTCCCAGCTCTCCCACGTCTTACTGTCTCTGCCTCTTCCTTTATTTTTTCCACCCCTCCTGACATCAGTCTGAAGAAGGGCCTTGACCCGAAACGTCGCCTATTCCTTCGCTCCATAGATGCTGCCTCACCCGCTGGGTTTCTCCAGCATTTTTGTTTACCTTCAATTTTTCCAGCATCTGCAGTTCTTTCGTAAACGCTGAGTTACTCCAGCACTTTGTGTCTTTTCTTCCTCATTTTCCTTGCTTTATGTAGATTTCTTTTGGAGAATACCAATCCGCATCCTGCAATCGTCCTCCTGATACAGCAATCTAAATGGTCATAAAAGACTGGAGCAACTCAGCGGGTCAGGCAGCATCTGTGGAGAACATGGATAGGTGACATTTCACAGAGTGCTGGAGTAACTCAGCGGGTCAGGCAGCATCTGAGGAGAACATGGATAGGTGACGTTTCACAGAGTGCTGGAGCAACTCAGCGGGTCAGGCAGCATCTGTGGAGAGCAGGAACGGGTGACCCTTCTTCAGTCCAGCATTTTGTGTCTGTCTTTGGCATAAACCAGCATCTGCACCTCCTTCCCACACAGCTCGTAACTAAAGTCCAGCAGATAAGGCAACAATAGTCGTGAGCAAACCTGTTATTATACGGGTAAAGTGAATGCCCTTCTAGACACACATGAGTCAGTGAATGTCATCCACAGCGATCTGTAAAGCTGCCACTGACAAATTAAATAGGATATTTCTAGTAAATAACAGATTTGAACATTTTCATTCAGTATTTGATGAAATGGGAATGTTGTTTAATAAAGCTGTACGCTGCCGATAGACTGCAGTGGCCTGAGCTGCAAGATGATTCATGGATAGAATAGTGAATAAAGCCTTCATTGATCTGTGATGTTCCCCCAGGGATTAATCCACTGATCATTATCCATCTTCTGTGTCCTTATCGGAGCAACATTACTAACATTAACACATTCCACAGATACTGTAGAAAGTGAGGTTGACTGTAGATTGTGAATACAAGGAACAGCAGCTATCCATGTTCTCCACAGATGCTGCCTGACCCGCTGAGTTACTCCAGCACTCTGTGAAACGTCACCTATCCATGTTCTCCACAGATGCTGCCTGACCCGCTGAGTTACTCCAGCACTCTGTGAAACGTCACCTATCCATGTTCTCCACAGATGCTGCCTGACCTGCTGAGTTACTCCAGCACTCTGTGAAACGTCACCTATCCATGTTCTCCACAGATGCTGCCTGACCCGCTGAGTTACTCCAGCACTCTGTGAAACGTCACCTATCCATGTTCTCCACAGATGCTGCCTGACCCGCTGAGTTACTCCAGCACTCTGTGAAACGTCACCTATCCATGTTCTCCACAGATGCTGCCTGACCCGCTGAGTTACTCCAGCACTCTGTGAAACGTCACCTATCCATGTTCTCCACAGATGCTGCCTGACCCGCTGAGTTACTCCAGCACTCTGTGAAACGTCACCTATCCATGTTCTCCACAGATGCTGCCTGACCCGCTGAGTTACTCCAGCACTCTGTGAAACGTCACCTATCCATGTTCTCCACAGATGCTGCCTGACCCGCTGAGTTACTCCAGCACTCTTGTGTCTATCTTCGGAGTAACAAGCCAGTGATACTCAGCCATGACAAACTGTAAAGGGCCTGTCCCACCTGGGCCTAATTTGCGTGTCACACAGATGGCGGGCAAAGGTTTTGTCCATCCTAAAATCCTAGGGCGCAGTGCGCGTACCCGCGTCACTACCTGCGTCACCACGCACCATGCGTGCGGAAATGATGTGGCGTAAATGACACGCATAAGACGCCCAAATGGAACAGGCCTTTGAGACTTTAACATGCTGTGAATTGTCTGTAAGTTGCAGTGAGTGTGAAATGTGTAGCGGCTCTCTGCTGTGTAGTGTCAAGGTGTTGCTTGGTAGTGTGTTATTGGTGAGCCTACACCTCAATACATCCTGTCCGTACATCCAGAGAGTCAACGTCAGTAGTTTGTTCCCCCGACCGCGTCACACATGTATTTATTAATCAGGTTCAGGAATCAACATGTCCTTTGTGTAACTCAGAACACTGGTAAATGTTGAATACTGAATCCGCTGAACGTCATCTGTGTTCAATGTTACCGCTCGCACTAACTCTCGTTCCCTATGCACTGTGAGGCAGCAGCTCTACCCGCTGCGTCACCATGCCACCCCAAGCTCATGCCCTGCCCAGTCACATAATCAGAAAGTCCTTTCTCCTGATGGTACAACATACTGGCCCCTCTAAAACTAGTCTGACACAAACAGGAAAAGCAGGTTATCTGAAACGATTGAGTTTGGATACAATGATGACTTTTAAAAGACGTTTGAACAACCAAAAGGGATCGGGAAGGTTTAGCGGGTGATGAGCCAAATGGAGGGAAGTGGGAGCAGCCCAGCATGACATCTCGTACAGCATGGACAAGGTGGGCTGAAGGGCCTGTTTCCATGCTGTACAGTTCTATGACCAGTCCCATTCATTTCATTTGAAATTACTTTTAAAATTAAATTCAATTTTATTAATGTCATTTATTAACTAAAGTCAGATCACCAACTGGATTGAATATCAGAAGTATTTAAACTGCTTTGAAATTATTTTCATTGTAAATGCTTTTACATTGCAGCACAATGTGTGAATTCCAGGAAATCAATGCTACTTCGGAGTCACGTGAATGGTTCCGTGAAGAAGCCCCGCCAGTCCGCATGCACGTCATTACGTCAGACGCATGGTGCAACGACGGGCTGGCAGGGCACAGCTCCACCAGCGGTAAGTTACAAACTCGCAGGTAAGTTTTTAAAAACTTACTGTGGTCGTTTTCTTGAGGTCTGTAAGGCTGGTTTACCATGGAGAAGATGCTGAAGGGAAGGTCGAGACGCACCGCCAGGAAGTCAGCTGAAAAAGACAGCGGGACTGAGGTCAGCGGGCGGGAGCCCATTTCACCTTCGGAGCCACCAGCAGTTCAGCCAGCGCAGCTATGCCAGTGCCAATTCTAAGCACCATGGCTACTCCTGTAGGGAGGAAAGCCACTAGAAAATCAGTAAGGCCCGTGGACTCTGATGAGCCGGGCCAGGAGGGTTCTCCTCCCACTATGAGGGACGTCTGGGGACATCTAGGTAAGATGGAGCACCTAATGGAAAGGATGCTCCATCATGATATTTTCCAGGATTATATATCCGTGAGTCACCCCATGGGCCCGTGGCAGCAGCCTCTACTAGAGGACTGTATGGGGGAGATCTGCTCCGTGAAGATGAGCCTTATATCGACGGGTCTTCTTATGGGCCCATGGTAGCAGCACCGTTAGAAGAGCTGCATGATGTCTCCCTCATGGAGGAGGTGAGCGTACCAGGGCAGTTTTGTTCTGACCCTGAGGTTGGAGGTATTGCGGAGGAGCATACCCCAAGGTACGAGAGTAAAGCTCCAGACGTGCCAGATATGGCATGTAAATTCGCCATACCAATGAACTGGTGAGCCAATGGAAGATAACCTGGCTAGAAATATTAATTATATGTTTTCCCATCAGTTATAGGAGTTAACGATGGAAGAGATGGTGAAAAGGTATGAGACACCTGTCAACTGTGCCTCAATCAAAGTGCCCACTGTTAACCAGGCCATCTGGGGGCAAATGGGTGTAAGCATGAGAGCACAAGTGTTAAGGCTGCAAAAGGTCTTAAAACTGGTTGCCTCGGGCATTACGGGCTTTGGAAGATCTGTCGAAGGGGAGCCCCTGTCTAATACACAGCAGGATGTTTTGGCACTTTTGTGCAACGTGCGCTTCGAAATAAATTGCCTTCGAAAAAATGCAAGACCAACTGTAAACCCAACGTTTGCAGGGTTGTGCAGAACAACTAAGGTGCAGCCGCCGAACCTGTTGTTTGGTGAGGATCTGTCAAAACAGGTCAAAGAACTGGATGACGAGGCGAAAACGGTCGGCCTCATTAAAGCACAACCGACTGGTAGAATTCTGTTTCATCGATTACACCCCAATAGACGGTTCACTGAGGCTGGTTCGGGTCAAGGACCAAGCCAGCTTCTGCCATCTTTATGCAATTGGCGTACCCCAACATTTATTCCCTCCAGAACTTGGAGGCTAAAGTGTCCACCTGCAACTATGGAGATACGTGCATCTGGTTCTGTTCAGGACATGTCATATATGGATCAGTCATGAGTTGGGGGTAGATTGCAGTTGTTCTTTAATGAATGGTGCTCCTTAACATCAGACCCGTTTATACTGGATAGCATTCAGGGGTTTCGAATTGAGTTCATTTGTAAATTGCGTCCACCCACACAACATACACCGAGTCGGACATTGGTGTTTTCAGAACCAGAAACTTTACAGGTAAATGCTGAAGTTGAAACGTTATTTACGAAAGGTGCAATTGAAAAGTCGGTTCATCAACCTCACCAGTTTGTGTCCAATATATTTCCTAGACAAAGGAAGGATGGTGGGTGTCGGGTCATTCTCGATCTAACTCGACTGAATTCCTATGTCCAGTATAAACATTTCAAAATGGAAACTTTTTTTACAGCTAAACAATTGGTTTCCAAAGAATGTTATATGGCAAGTATAGATCTGAAAGATGCATATTATTCAGTACCGATTCATTACGATTATCGGAGATATTTGAAATTTAGTTGGATGAGACAACTGTGGCAGTTTAAAGCATTACCTAATTGGTTAACCTCAGCTCCAAGATTATTTACAAAGTTGTTGAAACCAGTGTTGGGTTTACTCCGGGCACGGAATCATATGGCTTATTTGGATGATGTTCTAATCATAGGCAAGACTCAGGAAGCAGCTGAATTAGCTGTTTCAGTTACTAAACATATGTTTGAAAGGTTGGGGTTTCTCATCCATCCAGCTAAATCCAAATTGATACCATCAAGGATCATTGATTATTTGGGGTTCACCATTGAATCATCTAACATGTTAGTGACTATGCCTAGAGGCCAGAGATTAGAATTAATGGAAGGTTGTAGCAATCTTGTTGATGAGCACCAATCCTCCATCCAACGAGTAGCTAGTGTAATTGGCAAATTAGTGCCTGCTTTCCCTGGAGTGCAATTTGGGTCTTTACATTATCAGAATTTGCAACGAGCTAAGGAACAGGCGCTCAAAACACATGCAGGTCATTTTGATAGACTCATGCAGTTGCCAGTTGAAGCTATCACTGAGTTACAGTGGTGGATGCGAATGCTTCAAGTTGCTCTAGTAAAATTCTGGTTAATCAACCTTCAGTTGTTTTACAAACTGATATGAGTGCTTTGGGGAGCCACTGATACATTTATAGGTGTGGCAGCAGTTGGAATGTGCATGAGGCGTTAATTCTTCAGATGCATGGTATTAACTATTTAGAATTGTTAGGAGCATTCTATGGCTTAAAAGTGTATTGGTCAACTATGCATGATTTACATGTTCAGCTCCAGATTGATAACACCACGGCAGTTGCATATGTCGGAATTAAGTCGGTATCAAGTGATAAGCTGGTTAACCTAATTTGGCATTGGTGTATTGCAAGGAACATTTGGATTTCAGCAAACTGCTTACCAGGTAGATATAACATGGTGGCAGACACCAGGTCACGTAAATTCAATGACAACACAGAATGGATGTTGAATCCAAAAGTTTTTAAGAATGTTGTTGCCAAGTATGGATTACTGGACATTGATTTGTTTACATCCAGGTTAAATCACCAGTTACCAAAGTATGTTTCATGGGAGTCGGATCCAGGGGCAGTAGCGGTAGATGCATTCTTGGTACATTGGGGTGGCATGTTCTTTTATGCTTGTCCCCCATTCTGCCTCATCATTCGATGTCTCATTAAGATTGAGCAGGACTCCGCTTCAGGCATTTTGGTAGTGCCCGACTGGCCTAAACAACCATGGTTCCCACTCATTCTGAGACTGATCACACAGCCTTTTATGGTTGTCCCCACATGCAGCAACCTGTTGGTTCACCATGTGACAGGAGAGCGTCATCCTTTACATGATCGTATTCATCTATCGGTTTGCAGATTCTGACGAGACCGTTCTGGGGGCTCGGACTGTCAGATCGTACGGTGGATGTGATTACTGCGACCTGGAGGGATAGTACTAAGAAACAATACGTATCTCCTATCAAAAAATTGGAGATGTTCTGCTTGCAGTCAAATACATCTTATCACACTGCAAGCATACCTGATGTATTGGAGTTCCTTGCCACATTATATTTTGATGAGCAACTGAGTTATAGTGCCATCAATAGTGACAGAAGTGCATTGTCCTCCTATTTATGACAGGGGTTGGGACAACATTCTGTTGGGTCTCATCCATTGGTTTCCCGATTCATGAAGGGTATTTTTAACTGTAATCCTCCTAGGCCTAGGTATATGGAAATCTGGGATGTGAGCATAGTTCTCACACTACTTTGTCAATGGGCACCAATTAAATTTCTGTCTTTGCAAAGACTCACCCTTAAAGTGGTCATGCTCATGGCACTCGTTTCAGCGCAACGTGTCCAGACATTGCAAAAAACTACGACTGGACAGCATGGTTTTTTCGGCAAAGATTTGTAGGTTTGTAGGTTAATTGGCTTCTGTTAATTGACCCTAGTATGTAGGGAGTGGAATAATGTAGAACTAGTGTGAACGGGTGATCGATGGTCAACGTGGAAAGCAGTGTAGACACCAGTTCCAACATCGCTCAGCGGCCGTCTCTAGAGTAATCTCCAGCGGCCCTGTCTCTGCTCCACTGCATGAGATGCAATGCGATAGAACTTTTGTCATCCCACGAGGGACATTGGTCGGCCAACAGTCATAAAACACAACATGGAACGTGAAACATGAAGCTAAAGTGCCGAGTGGAAAGGCCAGGATTGGGCTTGCGCAAAGATGGGGGAGGTCATAAGATCATAAGATCATCCACTCCACCATTCAGTCATTGCTGATCTATCTCTCCTTCCTAACTCCATTCTCCTGCGTTCTCCCCATAATCTCATTGACACCTGTACTAATCCAAGTCTACCCCACAGAGTCAGTCTACCCCATGAGGTGTTGGATTGCATACAGGTAATGCTTTCTGCACATGTAAACTCACTTGTTGCTGCTCTCTGATGGGGCCTCATGAATCTTTATGGATTTCGAAATGAAACCATTTTATCATCAATTGATTTTAACATGTGTCAGCTTTAACATGTGCCAGCTTTAACATGTGCCAGCTTTAACATGTGCCAGCTTTAACATGTGCCAGCTTTAACATGTGTCAGCTTTAACATGTGCCAGCTTTAACATGTGCCAGCTTTAACATGTGCCAGCTTTAACATGTGCCTCTGTGATTGAGTTTGATTGAACCATAAACTGTCAAACCAAAGTGAAACTATCAGGACATTTAGTTTTGCAATCAATTCTCCAATCAATCATGCCAGGTTATGTTTATAAAACAGCTGCAGATTGAATGCTGTTGTCTTCATACAATGAAACAGTAAACATTCAATACTTACTTTCAGCTGTACTGACACAAAATAATACATTTTGTTGCAATAAGCCTTTTTTGTTCAACTTGTTGTCAAGCACAATCAGATATTTTTTTCTCTATCTCTGCAAAACATTTCTTGCTGTTGGCATTAAGCAGGTTTGCAGCTGTAGCACGATAGATCGTGTCTGAGCCAGGTTTCTGATGTTCTTGAGAATCAGGATGAGCAGAGTCTTGTCCCCAAGGTGGGGGAATTAAGAACTGGGGAAGCGGGTTTAAGGTGAGAGTGGCAAGATTTAATAGGAACCTGAAGGTCAACTTTTTCACACAGAGAGTAGTGGGTATTGGCAACGGTGAAGAGACTTATGGTTTCTGCTGCAGTTACAGCACCAATGCTGGAGTTACAGCATTAATACTGGAGTTGCATTAATACTGGTTACAGCATTAATACTGGAGTTACAGCACTAATGTTGGAGTTATTGCATTAATACTGGAGTTACTGCACCAATACTGGAGTTACAGCATTAATACTGGAGTTACAGCATTAATACTAGAGTAACAGCAATAATACTGGAGTAACAGCACTAATGTGGAGTTACAGCACTAATGCTGGAGTAACAGCACCAATGCTGGAGTAACAGCACTAACGCTGGAGATACAGCACCAGTGCTGGAGTTACAGCATTAATACTGGAGTTACAACATTAATACTAGAGTAACAGCAGTAATACTGGAGTAACAGCACCACTGTCGGAGTAACAGCACCAATGCTGGAGTTACAGCACTAATGCTGGAGCAACAGCATTAATACTGGTTACAGCATTAATATTGCAGTTACAGCTCTAAAGCTGGAGTTTTGGTCTCCAAATTTGAGGAAGGACATTCTTGCTATTGGTTCGCCAGGTTAATTCCCGATATGGCGGGACTGTCATATGTTGATAGAATGGAGCGGCTGGGTTTGTATACTCTGGAATTAGAAGGATGAGAGGGAATCTTATCAAAACATATATTATTAAGGGTTTGGACAGGCTAGAGGCAGGAAATATGTTCCCGATGTTCGGGGAGTCCAGAACCAGCTGCCACAGTTTAAGAATAAGGGTAAACCATTTAAAACGGAGACGACGAAACACTTTTTCACGCAGAGAGTTGTGAGTCTGTGGAATCCTCTGCATCAGAGGGTGGTGGAGGCCGGTTCTCTGGATACTTTCAAGAGAGAGATAGATAGGGCTCTTAAAGATAGCGGAGTCAGGGGATATGGGGTACTGATTGCGGATGATCAGCCATGATCACATTGAATGGCGGTGCTGGCTCGAAGGGCCGAATGGCCTACTCCTGCCCTATTGTCTATTGTAACAACACTAATGCTGGAGTTACAGCATTAATGTTGGAGTAACAGGACTAATGCTGGAGTTACTGCACTGTTACTCACTGATCTCCCTCGGGCCATGCTATGTTGTCAGTTTCAGGAACAGAATTTAATTTCACCGAATTGTTTCATTTCAGGATTCTGGTCTCTGCTTCTTGTTCCAACCAGTGATCCCAGCTCTCACACTCAACCTTGGAAATAATTGCTTGGCAATAACTTCAGAATGGTTGTTTTATGGTTCGGCTCGACACTTGACTAACCTGGAGCACAGCAAGCTTCAGTTAAATAGCTCTTAGCCCGTTCCAGTCGAGTGCCCAGCGCGGTGTGATAGCGTATTCATTATTCACACCAGGCTCACACCCTGCTGGCAGTTCACAGCGATGGCCATGGCTCGGCAGTCCACACACAGTGGGCTCAGTCTGTTGGTAGCAGTGGGAGTCTGTTGGTAGCAGGGGGAGTCTGTTGGTAGCAATGGGCTCAGTACGTTGGGAGCAATGGGAGTCAGTTGGTAGCAATGGGCTCAGTCTGTATGAGAACAGATTTGCCACACTCTGCCCAGTTTGGGTCACCGTGCCAGAGCAAAAATGCCATTAAGCAGGAAAGGGCGGCAAGAAGATTTACGAGGATGTTGCTCAGACTCGAGGGCCTGAGCTGTAGGGAGAGGTTGGGAAGGCTCGGACTTGATTCATTTTGTGTGCAGGAAGCTGAGGGGTGATTTTATAGAGGTGTATAAGATCATGAGGAGAACAGATAGGGGCAATTAGGCCGCCAGCATAATCAAGGATGAATCTCACCTCCGACATACACTCTGCATTCTTGCTGAAACTCTCAAGCTCTAGACCATGTGGAGCCAGACCATGGTCTCTAGACCATGTGGAGCCAGCTCCTACTGAACAGGCAAGACCAGGAGTCTTGAAGGGAATTGTGTGGAACAGAATATTCTGCCAGTGTAGTATGACAGTGCAACTGCTGTAACTCGAGTTACAATTGTTCTATAGGTTCGGATCGTTCACCCTGTCGTGGTGAAGAGGCCTGCGTGACCCCATGATTGGGAGAGCGATGCCGTCAGAAGCACCAGCTTCCGGTAGGGCCACCCGTGGCAGTAAGGTCGAGGATGAGGGTCCAGACTAAGAATGATCCAACCGACAAGACCTCAACGGTGGACCAGGCGGACAAAGTTATCTTGAACTCAACGCTGTGAAGGCGGATGAAAGCTGCAACAGATCTATCAGCTCCAATCGTCTTGGTTCCCTTGCCATCAGAATGAGTTGATTGATTTGTGAAGGAACCTGTGCTTCTTGGAGTGCAACATCAAGTACACGTTAAACAAACACACGCACCGGCATCTTCCCTCTGTGAGCAGCACACAACATCTCAAGACTTTCGGCGATGGGGGAAGGGCATCGGGAGCAGGCCACGTGATGGCTGGAAGCTCCTGGTCAAGAACTGGCACGGAAGCGGCGAATACTTGACTCAAGCGCTCAACTTTGATGCAACGTAGACCATCATCATCCATCTCGAGGGATAGCCACAACCAGACTCAGGGTCAGTTCCTGTGGATTGGATGGTAGCTAATGTTATCCCACTTTTTAAGAAAGGCAGGAGAGAGAAAGCAGGGAATTTTAGACCAGTTAGCAGACAGGAAACAAGAATAGGGATTAACGGGTCCCTTTCAGAATGGCAGGCAGTGCCTAGTGGGGTCCCGCAAGGCTCGGTGCTGGGACCGCAGCTATTTACAATATACATCAATGATTTCGATGAATGGATTACAAGTAACTTTAGCAAATTTGCAGATAACACAAAGCTGTGTGGCAGTGTGAACTGTGAGAAGGATGCTATGAGGGTGCAGGGTGACTTGGACAGGTTGGGTGAGTGGGCAGATGCATGGCAGTTGCAGTTTTATGCAGATAAATGTGAGGTTATCCACTTTAGTGGCAAGAACGGGAAGGCAGATTATTCTCTGAATGGTGTCAAGTTGGGAAAAGGGGAAGTACAACGATATCTGGGTGTCCTTGTTCATCAGTCAATGAAAGTAAACATGCAGGTACAGCAAGCAGCGAAGAAAGCGAATGGCCTTCATAATAAGAGGAGTCGAGTATAGGAGCAAATAGGTCCTTCTGCAGTTATACAGGACCCTAGTGAGAGCACACCTGGAGTATTGTGTGCAGTTTTGGTATCCAAATTTGAGGAAAGCCATTCTTGCTATTGAGGGAGTGCAGCGTAGGTTCACGAGGTTAATTCCAGGGATGGCAGGACTGTCATATGATGAAAGAATGGAGTGTCTGGACTTGCATTCACTGGAATTTAGAAGGATGAGAGGGGATCTTATAGAAACATATCAAATTATTAATAGATTGAACAGGGTAGATGCAGGAAACATGTTCCCGATGTTGGGGGAGTCCAGAACCAGGGGCCACAGTTTAAGAATAAGGGGTAGGCCATTTGGAACTGAGATGTGGAAAAAACTTTTTCACACTGATAGTTGTGAATGTGGAATTCTCTGCCACAGAAGGCAGTGGAGGCCGATTCACTGAATGTTTTCAAAAGAGAGTTGGATAAAGCTCTTGGGGCTAGCAGAATCAAGGGATATGGGGAGAAGGCAGGAACGGGGTACTGATTGTGGATGATCAGCCATGATCACAGTGAATGGCGGTGCTGGCTTGAAGGGCCGAATGGCCTACTGCTGCACCTATTGTTTATGTATCTATGTATCTGTGGAGAACATGGAGAGGTGATGTTGCACGTCGGGAACCATCTTCAGATGCTTTAAGGGCCATTGACAGAGAGACAGACACATCCAGATGGAATCTGTGAACAGGTTTAAAAGCTCTAGTGGGGTCTATATATACACCTGCATGAATATCATTGTAACAGACGCCCACGAAGGAATATCTAATTAGTCCAGTTTCCTTGTCTGTCGGCAAATCCCAGCGGAACAACTTGACAGATATACTCCACTGGCCCTTTGGAAATTGACTGCCCATGCAGGCAGCACATGGCCATCACTGAGCATGAAGGCATTGCCTCTGCTCCCCTCTTTGACAGTCACAGAAACAGACAATAGGTGCAGGAGTAGGCCATTCAGCCCTTCGAGCCAGCACCGCCATTCAATGTGATCATGGCTGATCATCTACAATCAGTACCCTGTTCCTGCCTTCTCCCCATATCCCTTGATTCCTTTAGCCCTAACAGCTAAATCTAACTCTCCCTTGAAAACATCCAGTGAACTGGCCTCCACTGCCTTCTGTGGCAGAGAATTCCACAATCATCTTGAATCGACATCTCAGTGGTTGTGCAGCCCAGGCCAGTTGGGCCCGTCCCACCCTGGGCTATCCCATCAATGACCATGACATCTGAATCGATTCTCCCTTGAACCTTGTCAGGGCCAAGCCCAGGCACAACCAGTCCATCACGGGTCATGGTTGGGAAAGATGCAGAGGGGTATGGACTTGGTGCTCACACATGGGCCTAGCTGGGATGGGGCATCTTGGACGGTATGGACAGATTGGATCGAAGGGCCTGTTTCCGAAGGCAGTGACTATCACCAAGGATCCTCAGCATCCGGGCCCTGCCCCCTTCTCATTACTGCCGTCGGGCAGGAGGTACAGACTCAGGAACTGCTGGGTAAGAAGGAACTGCAGGTGCTGGTTAACACTGAAGATAGACACAGAGTGCTGGAGTAACTCAGCGGGTCAGGCAGCATCTGTGGAGAACATGGATAGGTGATGTTTCGGGTCGAGACCCTTCTTCACACTGAGAAGCAGGGGAGAAGGAGACAGAGATAAGGAAGTATAAGGTGTGAAAAACGAGACATCAAAGGGGGTGGAGAATGGAAAATTTAGAATAGATGATTGTTAGCTGGAGAATAACGACTTAAGGGCCTGTCCCACTTACGCGACCTTGGCTCGCAAAATACACGACCTTGTGGTCGCTTGAGGCGCGGAGTTGTGCGGGGCTGGTCCCAACATCGCGCAGGGCTCCGAAAATCTGACAGTGTCCGAAATCTTTGTGCGCCAACGTCCTGTCGGCACGCAGGCGCATTGCGGTCGTACGCAGTGTCTTGACGGCGTACGCCTAGCGCGTGGCATTGCGCGATTATGTCACCGCCCGGCGTGGTGTTGCATGATGACGTCACCGCCCGACGCTGTGCGACCCCCGAAAATCCGAAGGCCCGCCTTCTGGCCAGCTGACTGGTAGGTATGACGCAAATTACGTCACGCGCGAACTTAGCGCGTACTTAGCGCAAACTTCGCGTGAACTCCGTTTCCGTTTGGTCGCGCCAAACGCACGCAATCGCATGCAAGTGGGACAGGCTCGTTACCTACTTGCACAAGTCTAATCCGACCTTGATAACTGAGCTCTTCCGTGGACACTGAGGCTGAGCAGATGATGGAATCTGATCCAGGTGAGATGCGGATCACTTGCAGGCGAGCACACAGCCCCCCTCCCCACCCTGCTCCCCCCCCACCCTACACCCTCCACCCTACCCACCCTACCCACCCACTATCCACCCTTCCTCCCCACCCTGCCCCCCATTTACCCCCAATCCCCCCACCCTACCCACCCTACCCCCACCACCCTATCCACCCTCCCCCCCCCTTCTGGCTGAGGGGAGAGGGGAGAAGAGAGGGTGACCGGAGTGTGAGTGTCAGGCCCTTGATTATTGTTGGTTGCTTTTTCGAGGCAGTGTGAAGTGTCGAAGGAGTCAGCGGTGGGAAGGTATGGTGTAGATGGGGCTAGTGGGAAGGTGTGGAGTGTGGTTCAGTCAGTGGAGGGAGGCTGGTTTGTGTGATAGACAATAGACAATAGGTGCAGGAGTAGGCTATTCGGCCCTTCGAGCCAGCACCGCCATTCAATCTGATCATGGCTGATCATCCCCAATCAGTACCCCGTTCCTGCCTTATCCCCATATCCCCTGACTCCGCTATCTTTAAGAGCCCTATCTAGCTCTCTCCTGAAAGTTTCCAGAGAACCGGCCTCCACCGCCCTCTGAGGCAGAGAATTCCACAGACTCACAACTCTCTGTGTGAAAAAGTTTTTCCTCATCTCCGTTCTAAATGACTTACCCCTTATTCTAAAACTGTGGCCCCTGGTTCTGGACCCCCCCAACATCAGGAACATGTTTCCTGCCTCTGGCATGTCCAAACCCTGAATAATCTTATATGTTTCAAAAAGATCCCCTCTCATCCTTCTAAATTCCAGAGTATACAAGCCCAGCCGCTCCATTCTATCAACATATGAGACTCATACCATCCCGGAAATTAACCTTGTGATCCTACGCTGCACTCCCTCAATAGCAAGAATGTCCTTCCTCAAATTTGGAGATCAAAACTGCACAAAATACTCCAGGTGTGGTCTCACTAGGTCCCTGTACAACTGCAGAAGGACCTCTTTGCTCCTGTACTCAACTCCTCTTGTTATGAAGGCCAACATGCCATTCACTTTCTTCACTGCCTGCTGTACCTGCATGTTTACTTTCATTGACTGATGAACAAGGACCCCCAGATTCCATTGTACTTTCCCTTTTCCCAACTTGACACCATTCAATAATAATCTGCCTTAATGTTTTTACTACCAAAGTGGATAACCTCACATTTATCTCCATTAAACTTCATCTGCCATGCATCAGCCCATTCCCCCAACCTATCCAAGTCACCCTACATTCTCATAGCATCCTCCTCACAGTTCTCACTGCCACCCAGCTTTGTGTCACCTGCAAATTTGCTAATGCTACTTTAAATCCCTTCATCTAAATCATTAATATATATTGTAAATAGCTGCGGTCCCAGCACCGAGCCTTGTGGTACCCCACCAGTCACTGCCTGTCATTCTGAAAGGGACCCGTTAATCCCTACCCTTTGTTTCCTGTCTGCCAACCACTTCTCTATCCATGTCAGCACGCGACCCCCAATACCATGTGCCCTAATTAAGCCCACTAATCTCCTATGTGGGCAGTTATCAAATGCTTTCTGAAAGTCCAGGTACACTACATCCACTGGCTCTCCCTTGTCCATTTTCCTGGTTACATCCTCAATAAATTCCAGAAGATTAGTTAAACATGATTTCCCCTTCGTAAATCCATGCTGACCCGGACTGATCCTGTTACAGCTATCCAAATGTGCGGCAATTTCATCTTTTATGATTAACTCCAGTATCTTCCCCACCACCGATGTCAGGCTAACTGGTCTATAATTCCATTTTCTCTCTCCTGCCTTTCTTAAAAAGTGTGCTAACATTAGCTACCCTCCAATCTAAAGAACTGATCCTGAGTCTATAGTACATTGGAAAATTATCACCGATGCATCCACGATTTCTAGAGCCACTTCCTTTTGTACCCTGGGATGCAGACCATCAGGCCCTGGGGATTTATCAACCTTCAGTCCCGTCAGTCTACCCAACACCATTTCCTGCCCAATGTGGATTTCCTTCAGCTCCTCCAACTCTGTATACAGCGTTTCTGAAATTTCTTGCACAATGCGTGATGTGCAACTCAGAATTTGTAGATGGCGTTCCCATGTTTTTGTGGTCATGACTTGGATTAAGAAACACAGAATGGAAAGTTTCCATGTCTTTGAGACTTGTGGATGTTGGCAAATGTTTGGGTCTTGCTGCGACGCTGCCTTTACACCCATAGCCATGACATGTCTACCCCAGTGACATGTCTACCCCAGTGACATGTCTACCCCAGTGACATGTCTATCCCAGTGACATTTCTACCCCCGTGACATGTCTACCCCAGTCAAGCTCAGTCAAGGTCAACACTCGTTACATTCTGTCGAGGGTGGAAATGGGCAAGGATGATTGACGATGACCTTGACAGATATACAAGAGTGGGGAATGGGCTGTAAATATTCACGCCTAGCGTTTCTGTGATTTGAGAGGGAGATTGGTGGGGGTGATCTTTCAAATAACAAAACCAGATGCACTGTGGAATATTTTATTAAATATGATTAATGGAGATTCAAACTACTGTGGAAAACAGATTAATGGTAGTTATTCAATGTTAAAAATTCTTGGCATAGTGTATAATGTACCAAGGAAGTCTCTGACACTGTAACAAAGAGGAAGATGACTGAACATTATGCCTGATAAATCCCCAGGGCCTGATGGTCTGCATCCCAGGGTACGTAAGGAATTGGCTGTAGAAATCGTGGATGCATTGGTGATGTTTATGGTAAGAGTCTGTCCCACTTGCCGATTTTTTCGGCGAATGCCGGCATCAGTGACTAACGTCTCAGGCCACCGAAAAATTTGCGGCATGACGCAGCGTGATGACATATGACATGACGGTGATGCGGCATTTCTGACCCAGTGGCGCAGCGGTGGAGTTGCTGCCTTTACAGGGCTTGCAGCACTGGAGACCCGGGTTCCATTCCGACTACGGGTGCTGTCTGTACGGAGTTTGTACGTTCTCCCCGTGACCGCGAGGGGTTTCCTCTGAGATCTTCGGTTTCCTCCCACACTCCAAAGAAGTACAAGTTTGTAGGTAAATTGATTTGGTTTAAATGTAAATTGTCCCTAGTGTGTGTAGAAGAGTGTTAATGTGTGAGGATCGCTGGTCGGCACAGACTCGGAGTGCTGTTTCCATGCTGTTTCTCTAAACTAAACCAAACAAAACATCTAATACACATTGCTGAAAGGTAACATAAGTGTACAAACTGTCCTTAGTGCATTCTTCTCCAGATAGACTGCCCTTGACTAAGGTGCTAGTTAATTAGTGCGGGTGTTAGGGGTTCTGGGGAGAAGACAGGAGAATGGGGTAGGAGGGAGAGATAGATCAGCCATGATTGAATGGCTGACTAAACCTGATGGGCCGAATGGCCTAATTCTTTTCCTATTCTTTACGACCTTATGAGAAACACTCTTGAATGCTGCTGTCCAATTGTATACAAGCCATGTCTCTGATACTGTAACCGTTCACGACATCATGTTATAGGAGTAGAATTAGGTCATCAATATTCAATCATGGCTGATTTCTGCCTCCTAATCCCATTTTCCTGCCTTCTCCCCGTAACCTTTGACACCCGTTTTGTTATATCCATAGAAACGCTCGCTATCCTCCTTGAGACTTGTTTCGAACCGTGTCTCAGTAACACAGAGAATCAATATGTTTGAACTGAACACAAAGCTGTGCTAATTGGTACTTACTTACGCAGCTTAAATTGAAGTACATATCCCTGCAAAATTCTCCATTTAATTAGGATTGTACGCAGAGTTTACAAAAGTCTATCAATAGATCATTACGCTCTCTTCCCGGAACTGGTGTCTTGTTGATGAATTAGACAGTTTTCCTAAAAATCTTGTGTGGGTTCAGAGAAGCGTGTAGCTGTACAATATCACTATGAACAAGCACTTTCAGTTGAAGTGATTTTAATTAATCACTAACAGTGAAACTCTGACTGCAATAATGCCAAGGCAGTCACTGAATATGACTCTAGAGCACAGCACTCCCACAGCATAGGTTCACCAGGTTAATTCCCGGGATGGCGGGACTGTCATATGCTGAGAGAATGGAGCAGCTGGGCTTGTACACTCTGGAGTTTAGAGGGATGAGAGGGGATCTTGTTGAAACATGTAAGATTATTAAGGGTTTGGACACGCTAGAGGCAGGAAACATGTTCCTGATGTTGGTGGAGTCCAGGACCAGGGACCACAGTTTAAAAATAAGGGGTAAGCCATTTAGAACGGAGATGAGGAAACACTTTTTTACCCAGAGAGTTATGAGTCTGTGGAATTCTCTGCCTCAGAGGGCAGTGGAGGCCAGTTCACTGGATACTTTCAAGAGAGAGCTAGATACGGCTCTTAAAGATAGCTGAGTCAGGGGATATGGGGATAAGGCAGGAACGGGGTACTGATTGGGGATGATCAGCCATGATCACATTGAATGGTGGTGCTGGCTCGAAGGGCCAAATGGCCTACTCCTGCACCTATTGTCTATTGGCTATTGTCTTCACCGGAACAGATAAACAAACGCAGACTTATCCCCTGGGCAGAGGATTCTAAACTAGAGTGCCCCCCCCTCCCCACGCTGGGTCCCCATTGTCTTCCCCTCCCCCCCACACGCTCAATGACTGCGAGGCCCACGTTGCCGTCGAGGCCCATGTTGCTGCCAAGGCTCCACTTCTGCCGAGGCTCCCACCGCCACCACCGCTAAGGCTCCTTCGGCCCAGACAGACCTCGTCGCCCGGCTTCTCTGCAGTCCCCTGGGAGACCTATGGGGCGAGTCGGACCTACTGGGGTGCGTTCTGTCTTCAGTCTTTATTCTGGACATTGATGGCACAGTTGTTTGGCAGGTGGATCGGGCCCCCGCCACATAGGCCCCCCGGACACTCCCCCATGCGGGCCCCGTGACACTCCCCCGGGACACTCCCCCACACGAGCCCCCAGGACATTCCCCTCACACGGGCCCGGGGGACGGGAGCTGGTTTTCTCATATCTCTGATGGTTATGAGCCAGGATAAGAGTTTTGTTTCAAATAATCAATAGCGATCTATACCTTGAACCCTTGTGTCTACTTGAAACTGATGATAATTTCTTCCACATCACCCACAGGTTTAACGTGGGGGGGGGGGGGAAGACTTAATGCGAGCCTGGGGGGTAACGTTTTTGCACAGAGGGTGGTGGGTGTATGGAACAAGCTGCCAGAGGCACCACTGTAACAACCTTTTGAATTAAAGAAAGGTAGACAAAAATGCTGGGGAAACTCAGCGGGTGTGGCAGCATCTATGGAGCGAAGGAATAGGTGACCTTTCGGGTCGAGACCCTTCTTCAGAGTAAATTTGAAATAAAGGACGTACTTTTCAGAAGGAGATGAGGAGAAATTTCTTTAGTCAGAGGGTGGTGAATCTGTGGAATTTTACTTCGGAGTCACGTGAGTGATTCCGTGAAGAAGGCCCGCCAGGCCGCACGCGCACCAGTAGGTCAGCTGCATTGGCGCAAGCACCAGTCTGGAGGGTCAGCGGCTCCCAGCCTGTGGGATGCCGTTGGAATGGCAAGGAAGCAACGCTGGAGCCACTGACAGTGGGGTCAGTGGCTCACAGACGTTGGTCCCCAGTCAAGAAATTACTGGGACTCATTCAGCCCTATTTGGACTCAGGTGAGTTGGGCTATAAAGGGTTTCTCCTTATAATAAAAAGTATGTATTTTATAGTGTCTTTTCTTTAAGTAAAAGCTAAAGCAAAGTAAAAAGTTATTGTTATATGTTGTGACAATGTTATAATTGTTTAAGCACAGGTTGCTATGAATTAATTTTACCCATCACAGGTAAAGCTGTACACTAAATGTTGATTTAGTGAGCTTACACAGCAATAGCGTGGGCCTATGGGACAGGCCGCACCAGCAGCACGTTGACAGGGCTGCTTCATGTGTGAAGTGCCAGCCTACGGAGGAGCTGTGCCAGCAGCGCCTGATGCAGGGCTGTCAAAAAGCGCTGGCCTTTATGGCGCCAGCAATGCCTGGGACAGGGTTGCTCAAATTCACACATATCTGCTTGCCCAAGGAGTCGGGAAATGATTCTCCACCGGGGCTAGAGAGCAAGGCCCACGGTGTCGGGGGATGAATTCCTTACCGGGGCTGGATAATGCATTGAAACGACTATCCTAAATGCAGCAACTGTTGTATACAGTGCTACAAAGGTCTCCCTCTTGGAGGCAGAGACCAAGATGGGTCAGTATCCTGCTGACACTGAGTTTCAGTATCCTGCTGACACTGAGTATGGCCATGGGGCATACCCAAAGGGATGAAGGGCACGTGTCAGAGGTACTTTTCCTGACAATAAAGTTGCCATCCCAGTGGAATATTCTATTGGATTAAGGACAACGGGTTTGTATCAGTATTTGTATCCTGTGGCCTGCGGCAGCGCCTGTTAGGGTTGCCTACGAATCACACTCTCTGAGGAAGGAAGAGCAAAAAGTCAAGATGACTCTGGGCTCTAAAAATGGCAATGGAACATTCTCAAGTACATATGTGCCGGCAGTGAACAACGCCAACAGGGGGATGTGAGAGCCAGCCGCTGAATCGGTTATTCAGGTAGGTCTATTCTACAGGGGAAGAAGCCTGGCAGATGAATTAATTCGGCCAACGAACGGCAAAAGTCATTGTTCAGAACGCACCCCAGGTGCTCATCAGCAGGATCGACGATAACACAGAATAAGTGTTGGATCTCGAAGTATGATGAAAGCATGGTTCAATACTTCATCGAATATTCATCATGTTAATGCATATTATTCACTCATTGCAAAAAATATGTGGCACAACAGTGCGGCAAAATACATTCTCGCTTCAATAGGAGGAATGGTCTTTATGTCTTCCTCATTTTTTGCCTCATTAGCCGGGTCTTAAAACAGTCAGCAAGACCTCGCTTGGGTTTGTACTGTCGGACCGGCCAAGCGCCATCTTGCCTGCTTCATCAGGCATTATGGCACAACGGTATACGGTTATGCCAAAAAACAAGAACTTGCTGTTTCAATCTGTGGTTCAGGAGACCGGCTTTTGCACAGTAAAACAATTATTGACCTACACTTTTTGAATGGATTGACTTTTTCCTCAGGTTGTCACATCAAGCCATGAAGATGCTCACTGCAGTGTGCAGGGATAGCACCCATAAAAACAGTACATTCCTATTGAGGGGATCAGAAGTGTTTTGTTAAATGTTAATGTTACATTTAATACGGTACAGATTACTGACATTTCCAGCTCATTTTAAATGCTATTGACAATAATTCAGTTATAGAGACACTACAGCTGTAACATAAGGGAACTATGCTCTCGGGTCCAACCCGGATATCGAGTTGTTAAAAGATCTTGACACAAGTTCTCCCACTACAAGATTATGCAGATGGTTATTGAAAATGTGTGAACATTACTTCACCAAGGGGTTCCAGCTACATCCTTAGTTATGACACTTATATCAGCACAATGACGGCAAACATTGCAACCGTTGTGGCTAGATAGGATGGAATTGGCTGCAGGTGCCATTACATTTACATTCTGGTCTACACAACCAGAGTAGACTAGGGGCAGCATGATTGAAGATCATTTGAACACCCCATGGTCTCACTTCTATGTTATCTAGGCCACCAGAATCCTAAGAAGTATGGAATCAGCATTGTTTATTAGTTAACAAACAACCACACAAAGGAAGGTCGGTTCAGACTTTATTCATGGTGGCTGCAGCAGGTTCTGGGTTATACAGATATTAACACTGATGATTGTATATCTCATTCCACCAGGTCAGTATCAACGTCAGCATATCATCTAGATAGTGTGTTTACATCTCATTCCACTAGGGCAGCAGCTACGTCGGCGGCTAAGGCGAGGGACGTGCCCTTCGACCATATTTTGGCGGCCGCCGGATGGGCAAATGAGCTGATGTTTCAGAATTTTTATCATCGGCCGATTGTCAACCCAGGACTGTGCCTATGCCATTTTATGTACCTAAATTTAAGGGGTACTGTCGTTTGTTACATTGTTAAATATACCCTATTTCTAAATTGAATGCAATGTTACTACTAATGCATTTATTTCTCTTTCGAGTTAATCAATGCAGTGGGATGCCGAGATTTGTAATCTGCGGCATGAAATCACAAAGCTTTGAACTCTTCACGGAATCACTCACGTGACTCCGAAGTAAAATAGTAAGATTAAATGAGAACTTACCAGTTTGAAGTTTGATCTTGATTTTATGAGGAGTTACGTTGGTGATTACGTGCCCGCCACGCCCAACCCTCTCTCACAAAGGATCATATGGTAGTTCTCGAGTCACTGATCTTACTAAGTACTTCGGTGTTGTTTATTTGTGATTTCATACCGCTGCTTTGAAGTTCGGTGCGCATGCGGCCTGGCGGACCTTCTTCACGTAATCACCAACATAACTCCTCTTAAAATCAAGATCAAACTTCAAACTGGTAAGTTCTCATTTAATCTTACTATTCTTTGCCACAGAAGGCTGTGGAGGCCACAAGTCGATGGGTATTTTTAAGGCAGAGATAGCTAGATTCTTGATTAGTACGTGTGTCAGGGATGAATGGGAGAAGGCAGGAGAATTGGGTTAGGAGGGAGAGATAGATCAGCCATGATTGAATAATGAGTAGACTTGATGGGCCAAATGGCCTAATTCTACTCCTATCACATATACGTTTTAAAAGACATTTACACAGGTACATGGATAGGACAGGTTTACAGGGACATGGGTCAAATGCAGGCAGGTGGGACTGGTGTAGATGGGGCATGTTGGTCGGTGCGGGCAAGTTGGGCCGAAGGGCCTGTTTCCACTTTATGGCTCAAAGACTCTAACATTGTTCAGTGTTTTCAGTAAAGGAAATACCTGTTTTAAAATGATTGAAGTTCACAAGCGTAAATCTGAAGAAGGGTCCTGACCTGACTGGTAATCTCTATAGTTCCCCATTTGCTCTCTCTCTCGACACACTCCCTCTCTCTCTTTTTTTTTTGTCAATTGATCAGTTTTATTCGTCACTTGCACATAAAGTGCAAGTGAAATGAATTTGCCAGCAGCGGTACAATGAAAAACGAAACACACAAAAACACAATAAAAACGTAACACAAACAACAACCAGAGAGCAGTGCTGAACTAGTATCTACCTCTTTGGTGACCTTCAGACTATTCTTGATCAAATGTGCTGGCTTTAACTTGTACTAAATGTTATTCCCTAATCATGAACGAGCACGGACGTAGGCCCTTCATATATTCTCTTTTTTTTTTTTCCTTTTTCAAAAACTTTATTCGACACAATCAGAAAATACAACACATCAAAACATAATCAACAGTAACACTATATCAAAAAAATCATTGTAATACAACAGTACATTCATTGTTTACAATACTCTCAACCCCACGCGGTGACCAGTGTTGACGGAAGGCCTCCAGAGTCCCCGTGGACACCGCGTGTTCCCTCTCCAGGGACACACGTGCACGGACGTAGGCCCGAAAGAGGGGCAGGCAGCTGACTCTAGCCTGACCATCGACCGCCCGCTGCCTGGACCCGCGAATGGCCATCTTAGCCAGGCCGAGGAGCAAACCGACAGGTAAGTCCCCCCCCCCCCCCCCCCCCCCACTTAGCTCTCCCCACTCCATGCCTTGTGTCTGAACACCAGGATTGTGGGACTAAAATGCAGCCAGAACTTGAGACCAACCCCTTCAGATATTGGTAACCTCTCACACTCCGCAGAAAATACATGCGGCGGACGAGCCCGTGAACCGGCTCAAAAGTTTATTACAAACCACCGCTCCATGCAACACTCTCCACCCCAGGTCCCCAATGTAAAGGGGAACGACTCCCTCATAGAAGGACCCCCACTGGGGACCTCCCCCGCCTTTTGGATGGTAACACTGTCCGCCAAGGGAGACGAAGGCAAGGAGGTTCAGAATGTGCAGGAGCATCCTATACAGTGCGCGTCTCTTCGCATCACGAAATGGCATGCTGGTCATCTTAGAAAGGCAGCTCAGATTATGTGGAGCCAGAGGCCGAGAAATATCCTGGAGCCTAGGCCCGATGAGCAGATCTGACAGAGCAGGGGTAAGCTCTAACTGAACCACTCTAGGCCCGCGCCTCTCCTCGATACCCACCATGACAGGATGAGGACTGGCCACACCCGCAGCCACAACATCCCTCTCCCCTCGTGGAGCAACACTCTGGCTGAAAACAGCCAAATTCCTCACTCTTAGCACATCCCGGTAGAAGATAGGCAAGCCCCTTAGAGCGGGTCGACTGATGCCCGCCAACGGGAGCCACGAGACCCCCCTTAGGCAACGACCCTGACTGAAAAAATACGTGGCCAGAGCGTGCCATCTGGGAGGGTTCTCTACATACATGTATCTCCGCAGAGTCCTGAGACGGAGAGCCGCCACCTGGGTGCGCACGCATACCAAGGACTGGCCGCCCTCCTCTAACGGGAGACTCAGGACCACAGCGGAAATCCAATGCTTCCTATTTCCCCAAAAGAAATCTACCAGCTTCTTCTGAAAAGCAGTTACAAATATAGAGGGCGGGACAAGAGTAGCCAGCCGCTACCATAACATGGAGGCCACCAGCTGGTTTATGACCAGCACCCTCCCCCGAAAGGAGAGAACTCCAAGCAGGCCTGACCAGCGCCCCAGCCGGGCAACCACTTTCGTCTCCAACTCCTGCCAGTTTGCCGGCCAAGCATCCTCAGTGGGGCTCAGGTACACCCCCAGATAGAGGAGGTGCGTGGTACTCCACGCATACAATGCCATCTCCTCCAGCAGGGAGTCTACCTGCCACTGACCCACTAAAAGTCCAGAGCACTTTCTCCAGTTAATCCTAGCAGAAGATGCAGCCGAGAAAATCTCCTGGCAGTCACGCATCCTCCGCAGGTCACCAGGATCAGTGAACATAAGAAGTACGTCATCAACATACGCCGATAAAATCACCTCAACCCGCGGGCCAGGTAGGGCCAGGCCTGTCAACCTCCTCCGAAGAAGACACAGGAACGGCTCCACACAGACCGAGTACAACTGGCCCGACATAGGGCACCCCTGGCGGACCCCCCTCCCAAAATGAAAAGGAGACAACAACGCACCATTAACCTTCACAAGGCACTCCGCAGCAGCGTACAAAAGCCGGACCCGGGCCACGAAATGCGGTCAAAACCCAAACGCTTGCAACGTCCCGAAGAGGTATTCATGCTCCACCCTATCAAAAGCCTTCTCCTGATCAAGAGACAGAAAAGCAGCTGACTGACCAGTACCCTGGGCTAAATGAATCAGGTCCCTAACCAGGTGGATGTTATCCTGAATGGACCGGCCAGGGACTGTATAAGATTGGTCAGGATGAATCAGTTGATGCAGCACGAGCCCAGGCGATTAGCCATTGCCCGTGCAAAAACTTTATAGTCTGTGCATAGGAGAGAGACTGGACGCCAGTTCTTCAACAAGCGGAGTTTGCAGCAAGACAACAACTGCCCTACGCCACGAGAGAGGCATCTCCCCGGTCGCCAGGCTCTCTCCCAGAACCAACATGTAGTCACCCCCGAGGATATCCCAGAAAGCTCTAACAAACTCTACCGTCAACCCATCCAGCCCGGGGGACTTACCCCTCCTGAGCTGATGCAAGGCACGAGTCAACTCCTCCGAAGATAAGGGGCCATCAAGAAGATCAGCCACCTCCCTATCTACAGTCGGTAGACCCTCCCACAGATCTTGCTGAGCCTCCATGCTGAATCCATCCGCAGAGAACAGGGACCCATTAAAGGACCTGACCAAGGCATTGATCCTCTCTGGATCAGTGACAGAGGAGCTGTCATCTGCGAGCAACTCCACGAGCTGTTTTCGAGCTCCCCGCCCCTTCTCCAGAGAGAAAAAGAAAGGCGACGCTCGGTCCAGATCGTGCAGCATCTGGACCCGAGACCTCACGTAAGCGCCTCGAGATCGCTCAAGCAGCAGGCTCCTCAAAGCATCCTTCTTCTTCTGAAACTCCCCCCATTCGCAGGAGTCTTCACCAAACTGACCCAGGCGAGACTCAGCGTCCAGTATCTCCCTCTCAAGCTTCTCGACCGCTGAGTCCCGCATTCCAGTCGACCCCCACGTATATTCCTTGCAAAAGAGACGGATGTGAGCTCTCCCCACAACCCACCACTGCCTAAGGGAAGAGAAGCACCTCTGCCTCTCTCTCCACTTCACCCAAAACCGAGTGAATGACTCCCGGAAACACCGATCCTCCAGCAGCCTGTTGTTAAAGTGCCAGTACGCGGACCCAGCCCGAGCGCACGCTGGATTAAAATCCACACGCACCAGACAGTGGTCCGAGCACGGCACCAGCCGCATTGAGGCCGCTGAGCCACGGGAAACTCGCTCTACTCCCGTTTAAATTTAATGTAGCTACTGTGAATGTGTAGGCACACTAGATTGAGATCCTCACATTCCACCTAGACTCAAAAACTCTCTCTGAGGAACTCCAAAAAATCCCCAAAATGGCTCTTCTCAGAGTCAGGAAGACCACTATCCTTGTTGCCAAGGATAGCCTCGAGATTCTTAATCAAAGCTGGCCAATCCTTCCACCGTCTTTTAGCAGCATCCTTTTTGGTTCGGCTTGTTTTTAGGAACTCTCGCACCTCAAGAATAACACTTGCCTGAGACACGGCCTTGGAGCCTGGGCGCGCGGCCAACCCGCTCGCACCTGAAAGAACAAGCTCATCATCACAACGCCCAGGGTCATTGTCAGAAAATGAAAGACCAGAACTCTCTGACAGTTCGCTAACCCCACTACACAAACTGGCCCCGTCACTCTCCCCCTCCACTGCCACGACACCACCCCCAGGATCAATGCCGGGGAAGGGTCCCGAAACCCCTGACTGAAACACGCAGCCCACTGAATGGCTGGGCTCCTGCACTCTACCATCACCCTCCACGTCTGGGCCTGGGGAAGCAAAAACAAGAGGCATCCCCAGGGCCTGTGGTGCACTGGCACCCTCGGAATCTGAAAGAGGATCACGACCCGAAACAGCCCCGACCTCCACATCATCTAGAGTACCCTCTCCACAGGCATCACCCCGAGAATCACCACCTGCTTTTAAACTCTCCCCAGACAACTCATCCGGTGAGGCATCACACCCCCCAGCACCTCCACTGGCACTGATATGGAGCACAGGCTGGAACACTAAAGCCCCCGAGCCTCCCCCCTCGGGCTGACTCTGCTCATCCCCCGTCTCAGGGGGCACACTACCAGGGGAGCCAACCCCATCAACTAGCGTGCCAGCACCCTCAGTAGGCCTCTGAAACGAGGGGACCTCCTCCGACCCAGAGGGCACACACCCAAGGGAGCTAACCTCAACACCCGATGAGATAACTCCCTCGGAGGGCCCCTGAGATGAAGGGACATCCTCCCGCCCAGAGGACACAACTCCAGCGAAATCAACCCCAGCACCTAGTCTTATGACACCCGCTGAAGATCCATGAAAAGGAGGCCCAACCACCGACCCAGAAGACACCAGTTCAAGACCACCAGCCACATCAGTGGTAGAAAGTCTGGAAAAAGACATCCCCCTAGCTTTGGACCCACGCCCTTGCTCATCTTCACCAGGCACATACCTCCTTTTTGTCCCACTAACATGCGGAGGTACGGTAACCTCCATAAGGGAAGGGTCATCCGCCTCCACATTACCCCCAACCACTTTACCACCCGCCCGTTTTAGCTTCCCTGCCCCCCGTCTGAACCACCTCAGCTCCTTGCTGGGCCACATCAGGTGCAATCTGCACCTCACTGGAGCTGCCAGGCGCCCCTTGGGTGGTCTCAGAACTCGGCAGGTGCACACCCGATTGCATTTGACTCGCTTGGGTGGACTTTTTCTTCTCCTTCCTCTTATTCTTCCTCCTCTGCTGCTCCCAATTACCCCCCCTCCTCTCTTCCCTCCCCCTCTGCCCCACCTTCAGCCACCACCACAAGTTCAAGATGTGGGGGGCGGGAGCCATCACTATCCAGGGTCCCCAATGCGGAACCTGCAGACCCAGATGGACTATCACTGCCGCCCCGAATCACCAAGGCAGAGCTGGCAGCCCTAGCCGGGTCAGCAGTACCACCCCGCGCCACTGAGGTTTGACGAGCCACCCCGGATGGGCCAGCAGTGCATTCCTGGGCCACTGCGCTAGAACCCCTAGCAGTGACCCCGCGAATAAGACACTCCCTACGGAGATGTCCAAATTCGCCGCACGCATGACACCGTGCCTTTCCCCAACTCCAACGCACGGTTCTGGGTACACCCTTATACTCCACCTCAAAACTCCCCTCAGCACCATCCCCCTCACCCACCTTCATGAACACCCTCCTCTTGAAACTGAAGACCCCTTTTTCCTCCGGGTCCCCCCCGGGGTGCAAGAGCCTAAAGCATTTAGACCGCACCTCCCCAAACTTGGACAGATGTGGAATAAGTGACGCGTCCGGAATACATGTGGGGCAACTCCGCAGGAGAACCGGTCTCACCCTAGATACCCACGGATCCACCTGTATGTGGACCCCCCCCCCACTGAGATCCCCTTGTCCAACGCTCGGGCCACACACTCCCGGGTCTTTAGTGTCATCTCAACCTTTCCTCTTTCGAGCTCGGAAGAGACAATAGCCCCCCTCCTAAGAAGTTAATTCATGGCCTTCGTAATTGCCCCCCTAGACATCATAGGCCCAGTTTGAACCGAGATACCAAAACTGTCCCCATCCAAGTCAACATGAGGCTCAAGCTCAGATGGCCTCGTACCCACCACTGATGCCATCGCTGCGTAGGTCCGGACCTTCGGCCGTGCCCCAGCCATCGCCATCCTGACAGAAGCACAAACCAGCTCCAGGCACCCCAGCAGCTCAGCTCCAAGTTAAGTCCCAGAGACAGTCACAGTCAAAGACAGGGAGCATCAAGCAGAAACCACCAGCTGAAGCAGGAAAGTCCCCAGGTTCGTCCACAGCCGAGAGCAGCTTTTGGGAAGCTCTATCCCAGTCTAGCTGGAAGCCAAAGTACCTTCTTCACATTAAGCCAGGCATCCGCACTGTGTAAAATGACTTTAGGGCAGAGAAACGGTGCTAAAAACGACAAAGACACCGAGATCTTCGTACCCTCGATCTCCAGGCACTCTTGGCAGTCCGCCAATGACAACCGCACCCTCGACAATGTAGAGAACTCAGGAATTTTCACACTAGTAGAGGAATCCTAGACCAGAGGAAAGTTTCAACAGTCCAACGATAAGTTAAACTATGAAGCCCCTCTGCCTCTGTTCCTTCTCCAACGGCAAAATCCTTGAAAGGCTGCTTCAATCCTTCTCAACTGCAGAGCTGAGAAGAAAACACGACCGCTCTCTCTCTCTCTCTCTCTCTCACACACACAACCCATTGGCACAGATTTTACCACAAGTGCCTTATACGTAAGTAACTGCAAGTGCTGGGATCTTGAGCTAAACACAAAGTGCTGAAGGAACTAAGTGGAGTAGGCAACAGCTGCGGAGGGAGGGGACACTTAGGGTCGAGACCCTTCTTCAGACTGATGGTGTTTCAGGTCAGCTGCAGTCAGATGTCTGAAGAAGGATTCCCACACAAAATGTCATCTGTCCATTCCCTCCACAGATGCCGCCTGACCCGCTGAGTTACTCCAGCACACTGTGTCTTTCATCAGTGTAATCCAGCACCTGCACTTCCTTCCTACACATTTTTGTGGTCTGGTGTTTGTCAAAGTTTGAGAACATTGGGGTGAAGAAATGTTCCCCATCTAGGTCCCAATCAATATAAATATAACTGTGACAGAGAGGGTTATGATGAGGAAGTTTTATAAAGCCTTGTCGTGACGGACGATTGAAGGGTTAATGAGAATGAATGATGATGCTGTTGGTCAGATACACCAGCCTTCACAGTGTATTTTGTCTCTAATCATTCTCTCCATTATTGAAGCTACAAAATGTTATCCCTGAAGGATTGAAATGTAATTATTGTGATGTTTAATACTGTCCTTTAAACCTCATTTTGATTGTTATCTGGTAGCAGCTTAATCTGGAGTAGTATCTTGTAAAATTCCTCCAGATTTACGAATGCCAGTGGAAGTAGCGATGTCGTGCTTGGCCAGGCTAGACGCTGAATACTCACCGCACGTTACATGAATAATATTTATACTTGGCCAGGGATCGGACTGCAGCAGTACTTGGCCTTACGATGCAGCAAACCTGCTGACAGTAGCAGCCATTTCAACTCGGGTCCATTCAGTGTGTAAATCCCAACTCACATGTCGCAGAGTCGTACAGCACGAGACAGGCCCTTCAGCCCAACTCCTCCATGCTGCCCCCTCTAAGCTATTCCCGTTTGCTTGCGTTTGGCCCGCATCCCTTCAAAGGATTCCGACCCAAAGCATCACCGACCCATGTTCTTCAGAGATGGAGATTGGAAGATTGTAATGCTGTGATATAGAAGCCCACTTCAAACATGGATGGAAAGATAAAGTCGTCAACTTGCACAAGAAGACCCATCTAAGCTAGTCACAGCCAAACATCACCTATCCATGTTCTCCACAGATGCTGCCTGACCCACTCAATTGCCCCAGCACCTTATGTCTCATTTTGTGATTTGCTTGTCTTTCTATCAATGTATCTGTCTTCAAACTACTGTAACAGTAACAGTCTGTACATCAACACATGCAAACAATCCATGGAAAATGTCAAGAGATCAGCCATGATTGAATGGTGGAGTAGACTGGATGGCCCGAATCTCTTCCCTTCTTTGTTCTCCCGCGGTCGGGGGCCTCGAGCCCTCTGTTGACGGAACGATCTTGACTCCCGTAGCCGGCGGCGTTTTAGCCCACCACGTCGGGGCGATCAGCTCCTACATCGGGGGGGGATGTCAGCTTTCCCGTGCCGGTGATCAGACCCCGGGTCGCGGCAGGTCGAGCCTCTGCGACGTTGAACTCCCAACTAGCCACTCCCGAGACTGCGAGCCCTTGATGGTAAAGTCCCCAGGTAAGGGATCAATTCCGATGTTAAGTCCGCGCCCCACGGTGGGGCCCAAGATCCTTTCGAGGAGGCCTCCAGCTCCATGATGTTAGGCCGCAGAGCGACTGGAGATGCGACTCGGAAAACAACCGCACCTCCAGCAAGGTAAGAAACTGAAAAAAAGTTTCCCCCGACCCCCACATAAAACAAACCAGAGATCATTTACACAAACTTATAAAACACACCAAAAATTAAAAAAAAGACGTAAAAACAGACTGTTGGCGGAGCTGCCAATTGTGCGGCGCCCCCTGGTGGTCAAGGTCAAAGGTGAAGCACGTGTAGGTGGAGGTATCTGGGACAGTACCCTGACCGGGAGAATACGCAGCAGGTAGGTGAAGCAAGGGGACGTGGAAGCACTATAGATGAAGCAAGGGTACGTGGAGGTAGTGAAGCTACTGGTCCTGCTGGAGACATCACCAGAAAACCAGGCTAGAGTTGGCAAGATTCATTCATCTATCGTAAAATCACACGGACTCTACCTCATCATAGAATCATTTTCCAAATGCTTTCTCACTACCTGTACACCAGTGACTTGCCCACCCCAACCAACATGCCCCATCTACACTAGTCCCACCCTGCCAACATGCCCCATCTACACTAGTCCCACCTGCCCGCGTTTGGCCCGTATCCCTCTAAACCTGTCATATCCATGTACCTGTCCAAGTACCGTACACCCACCACCCTCGGTGTGGAAAACGTGGCGCTCCGTTTCCTATTGTTGACAACTTGATGCCACTTTGTGAACCTCCACGTGCTCTTGGTTAGACATAGGTGGGAGCGTTTTGATGATATTTATTTCTCACGGAGACGTTCATGCATCCACCAGACGCCAGGTTTTGCAGCGGTGTCTGTGTTACAGGTACGAGGAATATGCATCTAACTAAAGGTGGGACCTCTCAGCCACTGCCCGACGGCTGTGATGGGCTGACCTCCTCCTCTACACCGAGCAAGTGTAGGCAATCTCCAGCCCAGGCGATTTACGGACGCATGAGCATTGGTCTACTCTGAGCAAATACAACATAATTCTCCTGCAGGGAGCTGAAGAGAGATGTCCATTGCACTGGGCTGGAGTCAGTACAGCAGTATTCCAGATGGTGCTGACATGAAACTGGTGACAACACCAAAGACTATTCTCACTGGTGCTGCTAGTGAATGATGTGACCAGACTGGGAATGACCCAAGCACACACTGCACGGGGAACGAACTTTCATCACCAGTGGTGGAAGATGCCATGTCCACAACGTCTTACTCTTCACATCGATCCGGAGCCAGCAGGGAAACAATCTCTCTCTCAGTCTGTAATCTGTAATGAATTGAGTAGGAAATTAAAGCACAGCGTTGGCTGACACAAGACTGAGTGTGAACAGACTGCACATTCCTGCCTTCATACTGACCACCCAGCATGGCCAACTCAACATCCTCCCTTCCTCCACTTTACTGTACCTCCCACCAGGCCTAGGCCTCTTGCCAAAAAACCCAGGCCCAGGCCTCTTGCCAAAAACCTAGGCCCAGGCCTCTTGCCAAACATACAGGTCCAGGCCTCTTGCCAAAAACCCAGGCCCAGGCCTCTTGCCAAAAACCTAGGCCCAGGCCTCTTGCCAAAAACCTAGGCCCAGGCCTCTTGCCAAAAATACAGGTCCAGGCCTAGGCCCAGGCCTCTTGCCAAAACCCCAGGCCCAAGCCTCTTGCCAAAAACACAGGCCCAGGCCTCTTGCCAAAAATACAGGTTCAGGCCTAGGCCCAGGCCTCTTGCCAAAACACCAGGCCCAGGCCTCTTGCCAAAAACCTAGGCCCAGGCCCCTTGCCAAAAATACAGGTCCAGGCCTAGGCCCAGGCCTCTTGCCAAAACCCCAGGCCCAGGCCTCCTGCCAAAAACCTAGGCCTTGGCCTCTTGCCAAAAAAACCAGGCCAAGGTCTCTTGCCAAAAACCCAAGCCCAGGCCTCTTGCCAAAAACCTAGGCCCAGGCCTCTTGCCAAAAACCCTGGCCCAGGCCTCTTGCCAAAAACTCAGGCCTAGGCATGCCAAAAATCTAGGCCCAAGCCTCTTGCCAAAAATGCAGGTGCAGGCCCAGGCCCCTTGCCAAAAATACAGGTCCAGGCCTAGGCCCAGGCCTCTTGCCAAAACCCCAGGCCCAGGCCTCCTGCCAAAAACCTAGGCCTTGGCCTCTTGCCAAAAAAACCAAGCCAAGGTCTCGTGCCAAAAACCCAAGCCCAGGCCTCTTGCCAAAAACCTAGGCCCAGGCCTCTTGCCAAAAACCCTGGCCCAGGCCTCTTGCCAAAAACTCAGGCCTAGGCATGCCAAAAATCTAGGCCCAAGCCTCTTGCCAAAAATGCAGGTGCAGGCCCAGGCTTCTTGCCAAAAACCCAGGCCCAGGCCTCTTGCCAAAAACCCAGGCACAGGCCTATCGCCAAAAACCCAGGTCCAGGGCTCTTGCCAAAAATCCAGGCCCAGGCCTCTCGCCAAAAACATATTCCTAGGCCCAGGCATTTTGCCAAAAACCCAGGACCAGTTGTAGGCCCAGGCCTCTTGCCAAAAACCCGGGGCATTCGCTGAACCTGAAATGTACGATGCCAAAATCATCAAAGACCCACACCACCCCCCACACTCCCACTGACCCACACCACCCTGGCCATGCTCTCATCTCGTTGCTACCATGGGGAAGAGGGTACAGGAGCCTGAAAACTGTGACCTCCAGGTTCAAGAACAGCTTCTTCCCAGCAACCATCAGGCTCTTGAACACTGCACAACACTAACCTCAGCAACTGTGGTCTACTGTGGACTGTGTCTGTGGTTGGATTACAGACTTTGTTATCACTATTATGGTTACTTAGTATTAGGGTTATTAATTAATGGTATATTTGTTTGCTATATATTACTGTATCGGTGTGCATAGTATTTACATGCCTGCTCACCTGCAGCAAATCCAGCAATAAGAGTTATTAATTCATTGTATAATTGACGATGTTTTAAATGAGTTATTAGTTTATTGTGTTATTGTGTTTATGGGCCTGTAGAGCCGCAGTGATTAAAAATGTTACTGTTCCGTTGCTGGCACAATGATAATGAAACACTCGTGAATCTCGATAACAAATATTCCTTCGATGCAGGAAGCCTCAGGCATATTAATCATCACATCAGCTGGTCCAAAGATGCGAGTTTAGTAAGACTGAGCTGTTGGTAATGAAGCTGAGAGATCCGTGTCTGTGTATGAAGGAACTGCAGGTGCTGGTTTACACTGAAGAGAGAATAAAATGCTGGAGTAACTCAGCAGGACCGGCAACATCTCTGGAGAGAAGGAATGGGTGACGTTTCTGATCAAGACCCTTCTTCAGACTGCGTCAGGGTGAGGGAGTCTAGAGATATGAAAGGGTAAGGTGTGAAAATGACAGATTGGTGTTAGTTTTGGGATGAAGGAAGGTTACGATGGGTTACACCTGCCTGAAGAAAGTCCACATCCACCAAGCACAGCACACCTGCAGAAGTCCAGGTGAGATGTCCACGTACACCTGCCTGAAGCTGGTCCCAGCTCCCCATTCACCAAGCACAGGACACCTGTGGTAGTCCAGGTGAGGTGGTCCACATACACCTGCCTGAAGCAAGTCCACATCCACCAAGCACAGCAATCCTGTGGAGTCCAGGTGAGGTGATCCACAGGCCATAGAGAGCTGGTCGCTCGTATTGTGGCGCAATGGTGCAGCGGGTTGAGCTGATGCCTTGCAGCATCAGCCAGCCTGGATCCGGTCCTGACGTCAGGAGCTGTCTGTGTGGAGTTTGCACGTTCCCACTGTGACCAAGTGGGTTTTCTCCAGGTCCTGCGGTTTCCCCGTTTCCCTGACGTGTGATTTGTTGGTTACATGGTCATTGTGACCTATCCCCAGAGTGTAGGAGAGAGGGTCAGATGGTCAGACGTTGATGAGAATGCGCCCGACTGCTATCAATACTGGGTTTGGCTTCAGTTCAGTTCAGTTTATCGTCACGTGTACCGAGGTACAGTGAAAAGCTTTTGTTGCCTGCTAACCAGTCAGCGGAAAGACAAGACATGATTACAATCGAGCCATTCACAATGTACAGATACAGGATAAAGGGAATAACGTTTAGTGCAAGATAAAGCTAGTAAAGTCCAATCAAAGGTAATCCGAGGGTCACCAATGAGGTAGATGTGCCTCACTGACTATCGACCAGTGGCACTAACGCCTGTGGTGAGACAGTGCTTTGAGAGGTTGATCATGGCGCATATCAACTCCTACCTCGACAAAAACCTGGACCCACTGCAGTTCGCTTACCGCCACAACAGATCAACGGTGGATGCGATCTCGTTGGCTCTTCACTCCGCTCTGGACCACTTGGACAACAAAAACTCATATGTCAAGCTGTTATTCATCGAATACAGCTCAGCATTTAATACTATCATCCCCTCCAAGCTGGTTACCAAACTCGCAGAACTGGGTCTCTGCACATCCCTCTGCAATTGGATCCTCGACTTCCTCATTCACAGACCACAGTCTGTTCGTATTGGTGGAAATGTGTCAGACTCGATAACAATCAGCACGGGAGCACCTCAGGGCTGCGTGCTCAGCCCCCTGCTATACTCACTCTATACTCATGACTGCATAGCCAGTCATAGTGCGAACTCCATCATCAAGTTCGCTGACGACACCACTGTTGTGGGACGTATCACTGATGGGGATGAGTCGGAGCACAGAAGAGAGATCGAGCGACTGTCATATGGTGCCAGCACAATAACCTGGCTCTCAACACCAGCAAAACCAAGGAACTGATTGTGGACTTTGGAAGCAGTAGGATGGGGACCCACAGTCCCGTTTATATCAATGGGTCGATGGTTGAAAGGGTCAAGAGCTTCAAATTCCTGGGCGTGCACATCTCTGAAGATCTTTCCTGGTCTGAGAACACAGATGCAATTATCAAGAAAGCACATCAGCGCCTCTACTTCTTGAGAAGATTACAGAGAGTCGGTTTGTCAGGGAGGACTCTCTCTAACGTCTACAGGCGCACAGTAGAGAGCTTGCTGACCGGTTGCATCGTGGCTTGGTTCAGCAACTTGAGCGCCCTGGAGAGGAAAAGACTACAAAAAGTGTAAACACTGCCCAGTCCATCATCGGCTCTGACCTTCCTTCCATCGAGGGGATTTATCGCAGTCGCTGCCTCAAAAAGGCTGGCAGCATCATCAAGGATCCACACCATCCTGGCCACACACTCATCTCCCTGCTGCCTTCAGGTACACATGACAATAAACTCACTTGAACTTGAACACCTGAATTCCTGCCCACATTTTAACACTTGAGTCCTGATGGGAATTAGTTCCATTCATTATTGTCACCTGTACTGTAAAGATTTTGTTTATGCGTTATCCAGTCAAACAAAAGACGACTGACGAAGGTTCTCGACCAGAAACATCACCCGTTCCGTCTCTCCAGAGATGCTGCCTGGCCAGCTGTTACTCCGGCTTTTTGTGTCAATCTTCAAAGAAAAGGCTATACTTGTGTAGTCTCGTCCCAAAACGTCACCTATTCCTTTCCCCCAGAGATGCTGCCTGACCCACTGAGTTACTCCAGCACTCTGTGAAACGTCACCTATCCATGTTCTCCACAGATGCTGCCTGACCCTCTGAGTTACTCCAGCACTCTGTGAAACGTCACCTATCCATGTTCTCCACAGATGCTGCCTGACCCGCTGAGTTACTCCAGCACTCTGTGTCTAAGACCACACATGATTACAATCAATCCATCCGCAACTATGGCATATCCAAACCAGACTGCAGTTTAAACTCTGCCGCCTAAACTACTGTGCGAAAGCTGCGTGACTTTAGTTTTAGTGACTAAACTATGCTCAGACCAACTGCACATTTTCTATTGAGTGCAGAAAGACTGTCTTATTATAGTGAAGCTAATGATCAGAATCTCAGCTGCAGATCTTGGAGCTGAATCACATTATTATGTGTTAAAGAAGGAACTGCAGATGCTGGAGAATCGAGGGTACACAAAGGGCTGGAGAAACTCAGCGGGTGCAGCAGCATCTAAGGAACGAAGGAGATAGGCGACGTTTCGGGCCGAAACCATTCTTCAGACTGATGGGAGGTGGGGGGGGGGGGGGCGGGGAGAAGAAAGGAAAAAGGAGGAGGAGGAGCCCGAGGGCTGGGGGAGGGGTGGGAACGGGAGGAGACAGCAAGGGTTAGTTGAAGTGCTGAGCCACCGGGAGGTCGGGTTGGTTATTGCGGACCGAGCGGAGGTTTTCGGCGAAACGATCGCCAAGCCTCTGCTTGGCCTCACCGATCTATTTTTTATTTCAAAATAGACTTTATTCAAGTAATAAATATTTACAATACATCAACCGTGCGAAAAATCCATCCGACATTTTCGGAGGCTATACAAATTCTTCCATGCAGTCTATATACATTTTTCAAATTTTACTAATTAATCCCCCACCCGTGCCACTCATGTGGCCCCCCGGCATGGGATACCTTCCCTTATTTTGAGGGGCGTCTCCACCATACAGTGCCCCCATGTCCAGCAGCGGAAGGACCTTAGACTGTGGCCCTCCCCCACCGAGCCTTGGCGTTGGCTGCACCGAGCTTCAGTGCGTCCCTTAGTACGTACTCCTGCAGTCTGCAGTGGGCCAGTCGGCAACATTCCCCGACGGACATCTCGCTCTGCTGGGTGGTGAACAAAGCTCGGGCAGACCAGAGAGCGTCTTTCACCGAGTTGATAACCTTCCAGCAGCACTTGATGTCAGTCTCTGAATGTGTCCCTGGGAACAGTCCGTAAATCACAGAGTCCTCTGTGACAGAGCTGTTTGGAATAAAGCGTACCAGGGACCCTTGCATTTTTCTCCAGACTCTTTGGGCAAATCCACACTCTGCAAAGAGGTGGGCGACCGTCTCCACTCCATAGCAGCCGTCCCGAGGGCAGCGTGCGCTGGTAGTGAGGTTCCGATGGTGCAGGAAGGATCTGACTGGGAGGGCTCCCCTCACCGCCAGCCAAGCCAGGTCTTGGTGCTTGTTGGTGAGTTCTGGCGATGAGGCATTTTGCCAGACAAGCTGGGCAGTCTGCTCAGGGAACCACGCCACCGGGTCCATCGAGTCCTTTCCCTGCAGTACCTGCAGGACATTCTGTGCTGACCACTGCCCAATGGACATGTGGTCAAAGGTGTTGGTCCGGAAGAACCTTTCCACAGACGACAGATGGGGCGGCAGTGACCAGCTGACTGGCACATTGCGTGGCATCTGCGCCAGGCCCATCCTTCGCAGCACCGGGGACAGGTAGAACCTCAGCAGGTAGTGACACTTGGTGCCCACGTGCCTTGGCTCTACACTCCGCCTGATGCAGCCACACACGAAGGTGGCCATCAGGGTGAGGGCGACGTTGGGCACGCTTTTACCCCCGTTGTCTGCCGACTTGTACATTGTGGCCCGTCGCACCCGGTCCATCCTCGACCCCCAGATGAACTGGAAGACGGCCCGGGTGATCCCTGTGGCGTAGGAAGGAGGGACAGGCCACACCTGTGCCAAGTACAGCAGGCCCGAGAGCACCTCACACCTGATGACCAAATTCTTTCCCGTTATGGAGAGGGAGCGTTGCCTCCACAGCTCCAGCTTCTTCCCCACCCTGGCTATCCGCTCCAGCCAATTCTTGTTACACGCCTCAGCCCCCCCGAACCAGATCCCCAGCACCTTCAAGAAGTCAGGCTTGATGGTGAAGGGGACGGAAGATCTGTCGGGCCAGTTGCCAAAGAGCATGGCCTCGCTCTTCCTGCGGTTCACCCTGGCTCCCGTGGCCGACTCAAACTGGTCGCAGATACTAATCAATCTGCGGACCGACCCTGGATCCGAGCAGAAGACAGCGACATCGTCCATGTACAGGGAGGTCTTTACTTGAATGCCCCCACTGCCGGGCAGTGTCACTCCTCTAATGCTCGCATCCTTCCTGATGGATTCGGCAAAAGGTTCAATACAGCAGACAAACAAGAGAGGAGAGAGAGGGCAACCCTGCCTGACTCCAGACCTTACAGGGAAACTGTCTGATTCCCACCCATTTATGTGGACTGCACTACGGATGTCGGTGTAGAGCAGATTGATCCAATTCCTGATTCCCTCCCCAAAACCCATTTTGGAGAGCACGTCCCTCATGTACGTGTGCGAAATCCTGTCAAAGGCCTTCTCCTGGTCCAAGCTGACTAGGCAGGCATCCACCCGTCTGTCCTGCACGTAGGCGATGGTATCTCTCAGCAGCACTAGGCTGTCTGAGATTTTCCTGCCAGGTACAGCACAAGTTTGGTCCGGGTGGATCACCTGTCCCAGAGCAGACTTGACCCGGTTGGCGATGGCCTTAGACAGGATCTTGTAGTCTACATTCAAGAGCGTTATGGGTCTCCAATTCCTTATGTCCTTCATCTCCCCCTTCTGCTTGTAGATTAGGGTGATGTTGCCCTTCCTCATGGAGTCTGACATGCTACCAGCTAGAAGCATGTCGTTGTACACTTCTAGCAGGTCCAGGCCCATCCAGTCCCACAGAGCCGAATATAACTCGGCCGGTAAGCCATCGCTTCCGGGAGTTTTACCCGAGTCAAAGGAACGGATGGAGCCAGTCAGCTCCTCTAGGGTCAGTGGTTGGTCCAGACTCTCCCGCTTGCTGTCCTCCAAGACCTCTGTGATCAAGGACAGGAAGTTCGGGGAGGAGGTACTGTCTATGGCCTTTTGGTCATACAAATCTGTGTAAAAGGATTTGCAGATCCTCAGCATGTCTGTGTGTGAGGATGCTACCGAGCCGTCCTCCTCCCTAAGGCTGTTCATCACAGAGCTCCCCCTGTGAACCTTATGGAAGAAGAAACGTGAGCACGTCTCATCCTGCTCCACATGGCGGACCCTGGATCGGAAGATGATCTTGGAGGATTCAGAGGTAAAGAGCCGAGCTTGCCGGTCCTTCACGTCTCTAAGTTCCTCCTTCACATCCACCCCTCTCGACTGCAGAAGGAGCAGTTGTTGCAAATCTGTCTGGAGTTGGCACAATTCCCTCTGACTCTGTCTTGTTCTCTGAACCCCTTTACTTATGAAGAACCTCTTAATGTTCTCCTTGGTTGCTTCCCACCAGAGTGTGGGGGAGTCAAAGAGGGGCTTCACCATTCTCCAACATGCGTAGTCCCTCTTTAGCTCCTCGATGTTCTCTGGGGTCAACAGCTTCATGTTTAGCTTCCACGTCCCTCTGCCTGCCTTCCGGTCCTCCTGTAGGTGACAGGAAGCCTGAAGGAGGCAGTGGTCGGAGAAGAACACCGGCGTGAGGTCAGTGTGTCTCACCGTGACGGCCTTCGTCGTGAAGACAAAGTCTATCCGAGATCGGGCTAAACCGTCCGATCTCGACCAGGTGAACCGTGGCTGGGACCCGCCTGCAGGGTCGCTGAAGGCATCGCGCAGCTTTGCATCTTTTACCATATCCCTCAGGAACTTGGACGTGCTGTCCAGTCTGCTGTCGGCACTGCCGGATCGTCCAGCCGCATCAATGATGCAGTTGAAGTCACCGGCCAGAACGAGCTGCCGGGACGTGGCCAGCAGCACTGGGAGCTGCTGGAGAA
Source organism: Raja brachyura (assembly GCA_963514005.1). The sequence goes on from OY740791.1 coordinate 1,085,897, forward strand.
CGGCCAGCCTCTCGCTCTGCGTGGGTGAGGCATACACATTAATCAGCCGGAGCGGAGAGCCACGGTACATAACATCCACCACAAGGAGCCTCCCCCCAACCACCTCCCTAACCTCATTGATGGCGAAGTTCCCTCCCCGCAGCAAAATCCCCAGGCCGGAAGCACGACAGTCATTGCCCCCCGACCACACCGACAGTCCGTGGGGCCACCATCGCGACCACCTCCGATAGCAGCGGAGGTGTGGCAGCCCGCACTCCTGAAGAAAAGTCACATGTGCCTTGACCTTGGCCAGGTACTGTAAGGCGTTCACACATCGCGCAGTGCTCTTTATACTGCGCATGTTTAAAGATGCCAGTTTGAGCTCCATTGTCTTTAGTCACGGACCATTTTCGTGTCCCCTCATTCCCACCGTTTCGGTGAATTGCCTCAGCTTTCCTGGGCTCAGGAATCCAGTGATGAGGTGGGTTTCTGGTGGCGCAACTAGTGGTGTCGTTGAGGGGGGCCTTCTCGTTCCACCCCCTTTCGGGCACACGGCTTCCTCCATCTCCTGTAGCTGGGTCACGGTGGCTGGTTCACTGCTCCCGGTCGCCCGGAGCTGGGGCCCAACGGCCTTTGTGCTGCTCCCGGTCACCCGGAGCTGGGGCCCATTGGCCGCTGCAATGCTCCCGGTCGCCCGGAGCTGGGGCCCATCGGCCGTTGCGCTGCTCCCGGTTGCCCGGAGCTGGGGCCCATTTGCTGCTGTGATGATGATCCCTGTCTCCAGGGGCTGGAGCCCCTCGACCGTTGCACTGCTCCCAATGTCCTGGGCCTGGGGCCCCTCGACCGCTGCACTGCTCCTGGTGTCCTGGGGTTGGGGCCCTTCCGCCGCTTCTCTGTTCTCGGTCTCCTGGGGCCGGGTCGTGATCGTCGTGGCCTCTCTCTTCTCTTCCCCCGTTTTCCTCCTCTGTCTCCCTCGCTGGGACTTCCCGGTCGCCTCATCCTCCGACGAAGAGGAGAGATTGCTGCCTTCTGTAATAGAAAGGCATCTTTTTATTTGCTTGCTTTTAGACTTACCAGTCCTTTGCGGCCTCGGCTCCTTGGGCTGAACCCTCGGCTTCTTATACGACACTGTTGTCCAATTCTCCTTTTGTTCCTCCTCCTCCATCGACTCTCCCTCCTGGGCGAGATGCTGGGCGTCTCCTTCTGGCACTTGGGGCTTCAAGGTGGTTGGGCTGTCCTCATCGGCGTTTCCTTTCTCTGCTGGGGTCTTGGTAGTGGTGGGGGGTGCTTCGCCCACCTTGGGGGTGCTGGCAGCAGCCCCTCTTGTCGCCTGTGCATAAGTGCAGGCTCTTTTAGGGCAAGCCCTGTAAAGGTGGCCTGCCTCCCCGCACAGGTTGCAGTTCTTACTGGCCTGACAGTCCTTTGTCTCGTGGCCCTCCATCTTGCAGTTTTTGCAGACAACTGCAGTGCATTGGGCCATCACATGCCCAGGCTTGTTGCATTTCCTGCACAGCCTGGGTTGCCCTACGTAGCTGAGGTAGCCTCGGTTCCCTCCGATGGCGAAAACCGAGGGGGGGTGGACAATTTCTCCGTCCTTGTCCACCCTCAGCTTGACCTTGATTTGCCTCTTGCTCGTCCAGATTCCATGCAAGTCCTTCACGTCCACACAGTTCCCTGTTCCCTCAACGTAGCGAGCAAGGAATGTGAGGACATCGACTACCGGCACATGTGGGTTGAACATATGCACGGTGATCAACCTTTCCTTCTGGGTGGGGAGGGTGAAAAGCGGCTGCACTTTGAGCAGCGACAGCGGAGCTTCATTCCCCCTCTCCCGAAAATCCTCCATCACCTTCTGCCATCCCGTCGGATACTTGAAGGTAACGTCAAAATATCCGTTACCCGGGAAATCCTGGAGGCAGTAGATCTCCTTCGCCTCAAATTTGAGGGCCCCTAGCAAGACCTTCTTGACGAACAGGTCTCTTGAAAAGAGGGTACCCTCGCTGATGTCCTTCACGCTTATTCTCAGGGTATTGCGAATACCCTGTACTCCTGCTGACATAGTGGCTAAAGGTGTTAGGTTGGTTACCCAACCAGCATGCATCCACCTCTAAGCCTGCAGCCACAACTCCTCGTCTCCAAGTCCGCTCCGCGATCCACGGCCCTTGTCCCCAAGGGACCGCCAGAACCGTTCTAATAAGAACAGATAGTCTCTTTCACTTCTTCAACTTCGTCCTGGGAGAACCGCCTTTTTGATCACGGTCTCTCCCCTGCCAGGCCTCACCGATCTAACCAACCCGACCTCCCGGTGGCTCAGCACTTCAACTCCCCCTCTCTTTCCGTATCCAACCTCTCTGTCCTGGGCCTCCTCCACGACCAGAGTGAGCAACACCGCAAATTGGAGGAACACCACGTCATATTCCGTTTGGGGAGTCTGCATCCTCTGGGCTTGAACATTGAATGTTCTCAATTCTGTTAACCCTTGCTGTCTCCTCCCCTTCCCACCTCTCCCCCAGCCCCCGGGCTCCTCCTCCTTTTTCCTTTCTTCTCCCCGCCCCCCCCACGTTCCATCAATCAGAAGAAGGGTTTTGGCCCGAAACGTTGACTATCTCCTTCGCTCCATAGATGCTGCTGCACCCCCTGAGTTTCTCCAGCCTTTTGTGTACCCCCACATTATTATGCGTCGTTCTGTAAATAGCTATATTTTAATTCTTTTACTCTGAGAGTAATCTGTGCTTTGTATTCAGTGCCAGATGTTTAGCAACTTTGAACTGCAAGAACGAAGGAGATTGTTTATTAGGCATGAATTGCTTCTTTAATATATGCGCTGCTATGACCAGCCACCCAGCTCCTGTACCTTCACTCGCTCTCTCACACACGGGTGGCTTTACGCCTCTGCTTTGCTCTTCCTAACTTGTCTGGACTTCTGTGACATTTACTGGTTACCCCAAACATGCTTCACATCGCCGAGACCAAGCGGAGACTTGGACATTGAACGTCCGAGCATCCGACACTGTACCGAACGACCGTGCCCGGTAGTTACCCTAACCCTAATGCCCTAAACGTTATTCCTTTATCCTGTAGCTAAACACTTTTCACTCGGCACATGTGACAATAAACTCAGCTGAACTGAACTAAAGGCCTGCTGGATCTCCTAGTTACTGACAGTTGTATCTGCTCTGCCCATTCCCACACTGATCCTTCTGTCCTGCTCCCCACTCCCCACTCCCCCACCCCACCCCCAATCTTTGCACATCACCAATCCTGGCCTTTCCAGTCGTCACTTTAATGTCATGCTGCATGTTGCTTGTTGTGTTTTACGACTGTTGGCCGACCAATAAATAAAGTTATATTGTATATCGTGTCGTGTTGTATTGGCCACTGAGGCCACACGCAGACTGGAGGAACAGCACCTGCTATTCAGCTTTAGTGGATCACAACACAACAGTTTGAACATTGAATTCTCTAATATCCCCAACCCCCCCCCCCCCTTGCCGAGCGTCCAGATCATCCACGACCCCCCCCACCATCTCCCCCCCACCACCTTCCCCCTACCATCTCGAGATACAGCACGGAAACTGGCCACTGAGCTCACTCATGTACAGTTAGTTAGTACACTCTAACTGTCCTACAGTCATAGAGTGATACAGTGTGGAAACAAGCCCTTCAGCCCAACTTGCCCACATTGACCAACAATGTCCCAGCTACACTAGTCCCACCACGTTTGGTCCATATCCCTCCAAACCCGTCTTATCCATGTAGCTGTCTAACTGTTTCTTAAAAGTTGGGATAGTCACAGCCTCAACTACCTCCTTCGGCAGCTTGTTCCATGCACCCACCACCCTCTGTGTGAAAACGTTACCCCTCAGATTCCTATTAAATCTTTTCCCCTTCACCTTGAACGTATGTCCTCTGGTCCTCAATTCCCCGACTCTGGGCAAGAGACTCTGTGCATCTACCCGATCCATTCCTCATGATTTTATACAGCTGTTGACTGTGTTGAAAGCTAACATTATATTTCCTGGATATTCCTGTGGTGGGCATTGTAAAGCCAGCGTAACAGACAGCACAAGCGACTGGGAACTGTAAGCAAGGAACTCAGTTCAATTATGTATTGGGATCTAATGTGCACATGAAAACGTTTAACATTACATCAGGGACAATGAAAGAAAATGTATGGAATTGATTCCAGGATCCACTTATCCTTCTGTGGCAGAGAATTCCACAGATTCACAACTCTCTGTTTTTCCTCATCTCAGTCCTAAATGGCCGACCCCTTATTCTTAAAATGTGTGACCCCTGGTTCTGGACTCCCCCAACATGGGGAACATGTTTCCTGCATCTAGCCTGTCCAATCCCTTAAGAATGTTATATGTTTCTTTAAGATTCGTCCATTGCAGGGGTTACTTGAAGTTAGAGAAATCAATATTCATACAACTTGGTTGTTTAGTTTACCCTGACACCATGTATAGCACAGACGTTACGGGCCGAAGGGCCTGGTGCTCTGCTCCACTGTTCTATCTTCTATTTACTCCTCTGTCCATATCCAGCGAAGGGATTTATTCAAGAGAAGGTCTTTAATCATTTACTTCATCTTTTAATAAATCAGATGCCAGATCCCTTTTTAAAAAATTTTGCAGCAAAGATATTCAGGATTTACTTTTTATACCAATCTGGCAGATAAGTGTTAGACTTGGCATCATTATCGGCACGGACATTGCGGGCCGAAGGGCCTGCTCCTGTGCTGTACTGTTCTATGTTCTATGGCAGAGGTGAGGCCTTTGACTATTGCCCACGTGCTGCCCTTGCTGATCGCTGTGCTCCCTGTATCCCCCACCCTGTATCTCCCACCCTGTATCTCCCTGTATCTCCCACCCTGTATCCCCCACCCGTATATCCCACCCTGTATATCCCATCCTGTATCTCCCTGTATCCCCACCCTGTTTCTCCCTGTATCTCCCACCCTGTATCCCCCACCCTGTATATCCCACCCTGTATATCCCACCCTGTATCCCCCACCCTGTATCTCCCTGTATCTCCCTGTATCTCCCTGTATCCCCGCCCTGTATCTCCCACCCTGTATCTCCCCGTATCTCCCACCCTGTATCTCCCTGTATCCCCTACCCTGTATCTCCCTGTATCTCCCAACCTGTATCTCTCTGTATCTCCCATCCTGTATCTCCCCCCTGTATCTCCCACCCCGTATCTCCCATCCAGTATCCCCCACCCTGTGTCTCCCACCTCTCTGCTCCTTGTATCTCCCACCCTCTCTGCACCCTGTATCTCCCACCCACTGCTCCCTGTATCTCGCACCCTCTCTGCACCCTGTGTCTCCCACCCACTGCTCCCTGTATCTCACCCCTGTATCTCCCACCCCGTATCTCCCATCCAGTATCCCCCACCCTGTATTTCCCACCCTCTCTGCTCCCTGTATCTCCTACCCACTGCTCCCTGTATCTCGCACCCTCTCTGTTCCCTGTACCCCCACCCTGTATCTCCCACCCACTCTGTACCCTGTATCTCCCACCCACTGCTCCCTGTATCTCCCACCCTCTCTGCACCCTGTATCTCCCACCCACTGCTCCCTGTATCTCCCACCCTCTCTGCTCCCTGTATCTCCCACCCAGTACTCCCTGTATCTCCCACCATCTCTGTTCCCTGTACCCCCACCCTGTATCTCCCACCCTATATCTCCCCTGTATCTCTGGTTCTTTCCCCTCTAATCCCTTCCCCAAAGAGGGGGGACCTCATTGAAACTTACTGAAAAGTGAAAGGTCTGGATGGAGTGGATGTGGAGAGGATGTTTCCACCAGTGGGAGAGTCTAGGACCAGAGGTCACATAATTAAAGGACTTCCTTTAGGAAGGAGATGAGAAGGAATTTCTTTAGTCAGAGGGTGGTGAATCTGGAATTTTTTTGCTACAGACAGCTGTTGAGCCCACGTCAATGGATATTTTTAAGGCAGAGATAGATAGATTCTTGATTAGTACGAGTGTCAGGGATATGGGGAATATAACAGGGGATATAAGGCAGGAGAATGGGGTTCGGAGGGTAAGATAGATCAGCCATGATTGAATGGTGGAGTAGACTTGATGGGCTGAATGGCCTAATTCTGCTCCTATCATTTATGATCTTATAATCTAGATATGCGGAGGGAGCTGCCTCTCAGTATGACAGACAGGACTGAAGCTGAGTTCTCCTCCTGAGCCACAGATGTTGCAGATCACCACCAATCCAATCGCTCAGTGCATGAGTCACCAGCGTTGGCAGCAAACGTGCAACCTGCGCATTTTCTCTTCAGCACTAACTACTAATTTGTTTGACAAAATAACAGAGAAATATATGGAATATATGAAATGATTCTATATAGATAACCATTGATGAGTGTAGGCTGTTAAAGATGCCCCAGTCTACACCAGTCAGAGTATTGAGTGTAGACTTTGGGAGGTCATGTTGCAGTTGTATAAGACGTTGGTGTGACTGCATTTGGAATATTGTGTTCAATTTTGGGCACCTTGTTATAGGAAAGACGTTGCCAAGCTGGAAAGGGTTCAGAGCAGGTTTACAAGGTTGTTGCCTGGAGCCAAGGGGCTGAGATACAGGGAGGGGTTGAGCACACTGGGACTTTATTCCTTGGAGCGCAGAAGGATGAGGGGTGATCTTGTAAAAATGTACAAAATTGTAAAAGGAGTAGATCGGGTAAACACCAGAGCCTCTTGCCCAGAGCCGCCGCCATCATCAGCATCATCATCACTCAAAGCGAGTATGACTGCCCTCTCATTGAGGATGCCTGGGCGTGACTTTGTTTAACGTGGGGAGACTGGTGCACAGACAGCCACCCCACGGTCCTTGACAGATCTGGGTCAGGATCCAGTGGCATGGAGTCCAAGACGACCAGGTACCCTTTTCTGCTGAAGCCTTCATCCGCCTTCCCAGCCGACGCTCCACTAAGGTCAGCCATCGTCCTCCACCTGTTCCACCGTTGAGGTCTTGGTTGGATTGGCTCTTTGTCACAGACCTCCCCTCGACCTTACCGCCATGGGTAGCACTACAAGGAGCATAGCTCCAGACGGCATCGCTCTCAGGATCTCAGGACCACACAAGCTTGTCCAAGGTGACAATCCATGGACATGTCCAGAGTACGGGAATTGAGGACCGGAGGACATAGGTTTAAGGTTAGTGGGTAAAGATTTAATAGTTAGTGAGGGGTAACGTTTATCACAAAGAGTGCTGAATGTATGGAATGAGCTGCTAGAGGAGGTAGTTGAAGCTAGGACTATCCCAACGTTTAAGAAACATTGGAGAGGTACATGGATACGATAGGTTTGGAGGGGTATGGACCAACCGCGAGCAGGTGGGACTAGTGCAGATGGGACATGTTGGTCGGCATGACAAGTTGGGCCGAAGGGCCTGTTTCCATGCTTTGTAACTTTATGAGTCCACAACAGGATTGTGTTGAACAGAAAGATCACAGGTTAGTCAGAACATCCAATGGCGGGCGGGAGTTTCGGGTGCATCTTGGATCTTAGTTCCTTGTCCATTTAGTCTTAATATAGAACACGCAAGGGGATTTCTGACCAATCTGCCATCTGTCTTAGTGATTGAGTTACTGTGGAGATGCCTGTGATAGGTGGAGCAACTGACACCACTGTGGATACACAGGGAACTGCAGATGCTGGAAAATCGAAGGTAGACAAAAGTGCTGGAGAAACTCAGCGGATGCAGCAGCATCTATGGAGCGAAGGAAATAGGCAATGTTTCGGGCCAAGCCCCTTCTTCAGACTGATGTGGAGTGGAGTGGGGGGGGGGTGGGGGGGTGGGTGGGGAGAAGAAAGGAAGAGGAGGAGCCAGAGGGCTGAGGGAGAGCTGAGAAGGGGAGGAGACAGCAAGGACTACCGGAAATTGGAGAAGTCAATGTTTATGCCGTGAGGGTGCAGACTGCCCAAGCGAAATATGAGGTGCTGCTCCTCCAATTACCGGTGGTGCTCACTCTGGCCATGGAGGAGGCCCAGGACAGAAAGATCGGATTCGGAATGGGAGGGGGAGTTGAAGTGCTGAGCCACAGGGAGATCAGGTTGGTTATTGCGGACCGAGCGGAGGTGTTAGGCGAAGCGATCACCAAGCCTACACTTGGTCTCGCCGATGTAGAGCCGCTGACATCTAGAGCAGCGGATGCAGTAGATGAGGTTGGAGGAGGTGCAGGTGAACCTCTGCCGCACCTGGAAAGACGGCTTGGGTCCTTGAATGGAGTCGAGGGGGGAGGTAAACTGTGAACACACAGGGAACTGCAGGCTCTGGATTCCCCAGCAAAGCACAAAGTGCTGGAGGAACTCGGCGGGCCTGTGGGGGGGAATGGATCGGTGACGTTCCGGGTCAGGACCCTTCAGAATGGGGGGACTGGGTGGAGAAAGGGCTTGGGGAGGAGAAGTGGGGGTGGGGCAAGGCTGGGGATACAGATGAGGGTTGGAGTAGGTGACAAAAGCTGGAAGTGAAAAGGAGACAAAAGTGTGTCAGGTACGGAGAGAAGAGGAGGCGTGAAATGTGAGGCTGGAGGAGAGATGTGGGTGGAGGGGACGGGGGGAGAGCTAGGACAGGGATCTTCTTCTTTCATGTCCATCTTGTAGCAAATGTTGACCTCACTGTCATCGTCTGTCCTGAAAAGGACACGAGCATCCGGCACCAATCACTTGTTGCAGTAGATGACGTAGGCAGCAGAATTAGCTCCGGATACTTCCAGCTTCCAGCCCCGCAACCTGGACGCTTCTGCTGTGGGGCTAGGAGGGGGTTAACGGGGATATGGAGGATTCGGGGACAGTTCAGTTCAGTTCAGTTTAGAGATACAGAGTGGAAACAGGCCCTTCGGCCCACCGAGTCTGCACCGACCAGCGATCCCCGCACACTAATACTATCCTACACACACTAGGGACAATTTACATTTATCCTGAGCCAATCAACCTACAAACCTGCACGTCTTTGGAGTGTGGGCGGAAACCTAAGCACCCGGAGAAAACCCACGCAGGTCACGGGGAGAACATACAAACACCATACAGACAGCACCCGTAGTCAGGATCGAACCTGGGTATCTGTTGCTGTGAGGCAGCGACTCTACCCACTGCGCCACCAGGCCACCCTAAGTAAATGAACGTATTGCTCTACATTGTATTACGGAGCTGGCATTGGTAGCAAGGTTCCCCGGTGTGATCAGTGTTGGGGTAATCATGCTTCCTTATCAACCCAGTGTCGACGTATTATCAAATATTATCTCCATGTGTCTCTTTCTGGCTTCAGTTCCCTAATTGGCAAAGCATAAAACTATCTCATTATTCCTCATTGTCCATCTGTTTTTCATCCACACTTACACACTGGTTCAGCTATTCTGGTCTTTTATGGATGGTGCAACCAAAAGGCATCATAGCGCCATGAATGGAGTCTGAGACCCCTTTATAATACTTATTTTATTATCTTACTTTTTAGTTCAGTTGAGTTTATTGTCACGTGTAGCGAGGTACAGTGAAAAGCTATTGTTGCGTGCTAACCAGTCGGCGGAAAGACAATACATGATTACACTTGTGCCATCACAGTGTACAGATACATGATAAGGGAATAACGTTTCGTGCAAGGTAAAGCCAGCAAAGTCCGATCAAGGAGAGTCCCAGTACCTATCACCAATGAGGTAGATAGTAGTTCAGCACTGCTCTCTGGTTTTGGCTGGATGGTTCAGTTGCCTGATAACAGCCGGGAAGAAACTGTCCCTGAATCTGGAGGTGTGCGTTTTCACACTTCTGTACCTCTTGCCCGATGGGAGAGTGGAGGAGGGATTTCAACATCTGCAGTTCCTTGTGTCTCCATCTTTTGTGGTTAATGTCACTTCCCGTAACCCTCTTGAAGGTGTAGGAAGGAACGGCAGATGCTGGTTTACATTGAAGATGGACACAAAATGCTGGAGTAACTCAATAACTGGAGGCGGAGCTTTAAAATGTATTATACTGGGGTTTCAATATTATTGAGCCGAATCATCTACTTTTGAATTGATCAGCGTTCTAGAGAATGGAATGCTGCAATGTTCCAGTGAAATCATGCACCAGGCATGACACAGTGGCGCAGTGGTAGAGTTGCTGTCTCACAGCGCCACAGACTCGGGTTCCATCCTGACTACGGTTGCTGTCCATATTAATTGTCCCTTGCATGTGTTATTGTGCGGGGATCGCTGGTCGGCACGGACAAGGTGGGCCGAACGGCCTGTTTCCGCGCTGTATCTCGAAACTAAACAAAACTAATTAAAAAAAATAAAGCTAAATGGTCTGTAATTCTACGATGGGCACAAAAAGCTGGAGTGACTCAGCGGGTCAGGCAGCATCTCTGAAGAGAAGGAATGGGTGATGTTTCAGGTCGAGACCCTTCTTGTCCTGGAATTCTGCTGGGGGAAATAACTATATTCAAATATTTGCAACACGCTCTTTGTGAGATAAAGTGGAGCGGACATTTACAACACGGTCATATTTCGAGGGCAGTGAGGAGTATATTTGTTGTTTGTGGAACTAATACAACTGACAACAGGAGGAACCTCTGGTCAGATGCTGCTTGTCTCACTGAGTTACTCCAGGATTATGTGACTATCTTTTGAAAGCATGTTTTATTGAGTTTGTATCAGTGTACAACCACCAAACTAACCTCAATGTTTGTCATGTGTTTAAGAAAGAACTGCAGATGCTGGAAAAATTAAAGGTAGACAAAAATGCTGGAGAAACTCAGCAGGTGAGGCAGCATCTATGGAGCGAAGGAAGGGTCTCGAACTGAAACGTCGCCTATTCCTTCGTTCCACAGATGCTGCCTCACCCGCTGAGTTTCTCCAGCATTTTTGTCTGTCTTCAATGTTTGTCTTTGATTTGTTATAATTAAACTCATATTTGTTAGTGTAATAAGTAAATTGAAAGGAATGAAAACTGGTTTGAGAGGATTTCATCGTCACTACATCACACGTTTGACTGTACGCAGCAACAGAAACAGTTTATTGGGGGAATAAATAATAAGCAATAATTGTAGTTTTATTTTATCCATGGAGACACTAATATACAGCCGTCAAATGTCAACGTCAACTGAGTTATTGGCTCAATTTTGAAACACAATTAAACAATTAAAGAGAGACATGGGATTCATTAGACTCCGACTTTGACGCTAGATTTACTTTACACTTACAGCAATTGGTCAATGAAACAGTGGGATATAAACAGTGGTTAAAATCCCAGATGCTGTTCACAAAACACAATGGTGTCAGCTGTACACAATTCCAATCAAGTTGCATCATTGCAGTGTTATAACTTCAATTGTTATCTGAAATGTAATTGTGAGATCTGAGAATCTGGGTACTCATCTCCTTGCTTGGCTCAGAATCACAGAACATGGATCGATTCAGCACCAGAACAGGTCTCCTTTAGTCTCCGATATTCCAGAGGAAACAATCCAACTCCACCCAACTTCTCCCTGGAGCTAATCTTACCGGGAATATTCCATCAGCTGTACAATGACCTCCACAGGGGTTACAGGTCACAACCTGCCCAGGTAACATAGGACCAGGTAACACTGGACCAGGTAACAACATGCTCAGGTAACACAGGACCAGGTAACATCTGGCCCAGGTGACAACTGGCCCAGGTATGTGTGGCACAGTGGTGCAGCAGTAGAGTTGCTGCCTCACGGCACCAGAGACCCGGGTTCGATCCTGACCACGAATGTTGTCTGTATAGAGTTTGTACGTTCTCCATGTGACCTGCGTGGGTTTTCTCCGGGTGCTCCAGTTTCCTCCCACACTCCAAAGACCTGCAGGTTTGTAGGTTAATTGGCTTCCGTAAACTGTTCCTAGAGTGTAGGATAGTGTTAGTGTACGGGGATTGCTGGTCGGCGTGGACTCGGTGTGCCAAAGGGCCTGTTTCCACACTGAATCTCTAAATTAAACTAAAACAAAACTAAAGGCTGTGTATCACAATTTACTCAAGACCCACAGCAGAAAGGGCTTGGCAAGTTTCTTCAGGTGAGCAACACTGTGAGTAATTACTGGATAATTAAATAATGATGCTGGCTGCATTTTCTTGCCTGTCAACAAATGTGTCGTTGTGCGACCAGGGAGATTATTTCTTGGTTAGAACCAAGCACTTCACACGGCTAGCGGCCACAGACAAATAGTGGCAACACTTTCAGATGCTGCAGCAAAGTGGCTAAACACCAGGGGATTTGTGTGAAGAACTCTGACAGGTAACTCGAACAGGTACTATTTAATAATAAAATATAATGAAGACAGTTTCTTACCAGCTGTTATCAGTCAACTGAACCATCCTACCAACAACTAGAGAGCAGTCCTGAGCTACTATCTTCCTCATTGGTGACCTTTGATGGGACTTTACTGGGTTTATCTTGCATTAAACATTATTTGTGTTACTGTACCTGTATCTGTACACTGTGGACGGCTCGATTGTAATTATGGATTGTCTTTCTATTGACTGGTTAGCACGCAACAAAAGCTTCTCACTGTACCTGACAATAAACTGAAACTCAACTCATCATGTTGGAACCTGCAGCAGGTCAGGGAGCAGGTGAGAAAGATCAGTGAATGTTTCCCTGGATGACCCTTTAACTGCCAATTAATTGCCCTGCCACTGAAATGTATTTGCTCAAACAAATGCAACATGCACAGGTGAGACAATGCACAGGTGAGACAATATGTACAGGTGAGACAATATGTACAGGTGAAACAATGTGAACTCGTAGGGACACGGGGAACTGCAGGTGCTGGAACCTTGAGCAACACACGAAGGGCTTGTATTTTTAGCTTAGAGACACAGCATGGAAACAGGCCCTTCAGCCCACCACTCACCCACACTACTTCTACGTTACCCCACTTTCTCATCCACTCCCCAGCAGCAATTTACAGAGGGACAATTAACCTACAAACCCGCAGGTCTTTGGGACGTGAGAGAAAACCGGAGCATCCGGAGGGAACTCACCCGGTCACCGGGAGATCGTGCAAACTCTACATAGACAGCACCCAAGGTAGGGATGGAACCCAGGTCTCTGGTGCTGTGAGGCAGCAACTCTACCGGCTGGAGGAACTCAATGGGTCGGGCAACATCTTTGCAGGGACTGGACAGAATGGGTTCAGAATTCTGAGTCTGATGAAGGGTCCCATTCTGAAATGTCACCTGACCATTCGCTTCCCAGATGTTGCCTAACCTGCTGAGTTCTTACAGCACTTTGTGTTTTGCTCAAGGAATTCTTGTTAGTCGTCTCTGCGGGGGAATACAGGATGCTTGTTCTTGTTACTGAAAACCCGCATTTAAGATATTCTCTCCACCTACACATTGGAAACTTCAGTAGCAGATAGACCATAAAAATAAATCCAACTCCAGCGTCCTCTCATCACCCCCCTGGGCAGTCTTGCTTTATGTGAGTGCTAACGAAGCAATTTACATGAAATAGCTGTGAATCAATGTGTAATTCCCGTGTCACAGTGTTTATTCAAAGGGCCACGAGCAGCGGCAAGGGTGGGGCATGCATTTGTGAAATTTGATGCCATGTGTGTAAACAGTATTGAATGTTTTGTACAGCCTCCGAAAATGTCGGACGGTTCATGTGTTGGATATATTTATGACCTGAATAAAGTCTCACTTGAAATGTAAAAATAAATAAACAAATAAACAAATAAATACATCTGTTCTGATCAGTTTAATATGTGATGTGTCCCTTATCCAGGAAGATGGAATAGGGGCTTGCTCCGTCCACTCCACGCATCCACCCAGTATTGCAGTGTCTCTGGGAACGCTGCACTTCCCCTTTGGGAGGTTTTCAAAGTTCAAAAGAAAAGCCCAAACTTCCTCCTCGCGCTTGCTCGCGGCGTGTAACGGAAAAAAACCAAAGAGCAAGGAGGAAATACTCAGCGGTGAAACCACCACCTCCCCTCCTCATGACACCACAAACTCAAAGTCACCAACAAAGGCCACTCCTCTCTTCCCACCAGCAGTCCTCAACACCCAGCAATAGACTTTGTTTGTAGTAAAGTGTTGTCTTTAACCAAACTATTTTACTTCGGAGTCACGTGAGTGACTACGTGAAGACCCCGCCAGCACGCATGCGCGACATATCGTCGTACGCATGCGGAAGCGACAGTCGGGAGGAGCGGGGCTCCTCCAGCGTAAGTTTAAAAAACTTACGAAAGGTAAGTCTCACCGGAGTGGTGAGCGTGGCGACTCAGTATATACTTGTTTTTTCAGGAATTCTACATGGAGTCGCGGAAATCGAAAAGAGCAGCGGCAAGAGCTACTGCCATGGAGAGCAGCCAGCAGCGCGCCGCTTCTCCTGAGCTGCAGGTGTTACCCGCAGCTCCCGACTTTTCGCCTATGAGGGCCGCAGATACGCCACGGTCGGGCGGTAAATCCACCCGAAAGTCGGACGGGGCCGCCGATCCAGCTGGGTCCAGTCCCGAGGACACCCCGTTCGCTGATAGCGACGGGGGTCGTCTTGCCCGCATGGAGCGGATGGTGGAGCAATTGCTCCAGCGTGACCTGCTTTTGCAGGGGCAGAGTCACGGTGGGCCTCTTCGCAGGCCCACGGCAGGATCCTATCATGGACTGCCTAATGTCTCGCCCTCTTCGCAGGGGAGCATTGGGGGTCAGAACTGGGCTGACCCTGAAGAGGGGGAGTTGGCTGAACAACCAACAGTGTCAGGGCTGCAAGAAGAGTTACTGGATATGGTAAACAAGCATGCAGTTCCTTCTCAAAAAGGCCTACCTATCCACCCAAAGCTGGCAGCTAGTATCAATTATATGACTACAAACCAGCTTCAGGAGCAAGCCATCAATGCAACAGCTGATAAGTATCTTGCTCCTGAAAATTGTAACTCACTGACTGTTCCTGCGGTGAATAACCCTATATGGGGGAACATGAGCCCTACGATTAGAGGGCAAGAAGTCAAACTTCAGAGGATCCTGAAACTTTTGACCGCCGGGATTACGGCAGTGACCAGAACTGCGGTGGGAATAGAGTTACTGGAAGAACTACAGGATGCTCTGGCCTTGCTGTGTAACACACAGTACGAGATAAATAACTACAGGAAGAGCATTATCAAACCGGCACTTAACCCCAAGTTTGCGGGGTTATGCAGACCAGGTAACGCTCAACCACCAAATCTGCTGTTCGGGGATAACCTCCCCAAACAGGTGAAAGACCTGGACGAGGAGGCCAAGGCCATAGGCCTGATTAAGGTACCCAGTACCTCCAAACCTCACTACCAACAGCGGCAGCACCCCTACACACCCACCGGACAGCGATATCACAACAGACCGTCCGGTGGTGAAAGCTCGAAGGCCGGCCCACCTGCACAACGGTCTTTTTTAGGCCATGGCCCAGCCCGGCCTTCTTGGAAAATGCGCCACCCCTACAACGCAGCAACTCAACAGAAGAAACAAGGGCAAAGACCGCAACACCGGCAATAACCTTGGAGGTAGGTGGGTCTGGCTCCCCCAGGAACATTGCTTGTCTAAATTCATCTTATGTGGGAGGCCGGTTGCACTTGTTTTATGAAGTATGGCGCACCTTTACCTCTGATCCTTACATACTCGGAAGTATTCAGGGCTATAAAATTGAATTCATTTACGAACTCCCTACCCCGGTCCAGCATTCGCCTAGACGAAAGTTTATACTTTCACAAAAAGAAAGAACGGCGGGCCATGCTGAACTATTAAGACTAATTAGTAAAGGGGTAATTGAGAGAACCACCAGAGAATCTCAGGAGTTCGTATCTAATATATTTACCAAAAATAAAAAAGATGGCGGGTGCCGCATAATCATAAATCTGACCGAACTGAATACTTCTGTTCAGTATGTTCATTTCAAAATGGACACTTTTGACACAGCTAGACAGCTAATAGCTAATGGGTACTACATGGCATGCATTGACCTTAAAGATGCATACTATTCAGTGCCAATACACAAGGATCATAGGAAATACCTTAAATTTATCTGGATGGGACAATTATGGCAATATAAAGCCTTACCCAATGGGTTATCATCAGCACCCAGGCTGTTCACCAAAATATTGAAACCAGCTTTGGCCTATTTAAGGAAACAAAACCATACTGTTATGGCCCACCTTGATGATATCCTCATTGTCGGGGAGAATTTGGAAACGGCTACATTGGCAGTTCTAGCCACAAAACATCTCTTTCAAAAGCTGGGATTCATCATACATCCAGATAAATCAAAGTTGGAACCCTCTACTACCATGGATTACTTGGGGTTCACCATTGACTCGGTGCAAATGTCTATCACCTTACCACCGAACAAGGTGGTGGACTTGATAGAAGCTTGCAGGAGCCTTACTGGCATCAGGGATCCATCCATACGGCAGGAGGCCAGGGTAATTGGGAAGATAGTGGCTGCTTTTCCCGCAGCACAATTCGGACCACTACATTATCAAAACCTACAAAGAGCTAAAATTATAGCTCTCAAAAGTCATGCAGGCCATTTCGACAGGCCTATGAAGTTACCAGAAAAGGCAAGAATTGAATTAAATTGGTGGATGGAAAATGCTCAATTCTGTTCCAAACCCATCACTATCATAAATCCCTCGGTCATCTTACAAACTGATGCCAGTGCCAAAGGTTGGGGAGCAACTAATACCACCACTAGTTGTGGAGGCAGATGGAGTGCACAAGAGCTAACCCTATTTGAAACATTGGGGATTAATTATTCAGAAATGCTGGGAGCATTTCATGGACTAAGGGCATACTGCTCAGATATGCACCAGTTGCATGTCAGGTTACAAATTGACAACACCACAGTGGTGGCTTATATTAATCATATGGGTGGAATAAAGTCAATATCATGTGATGACTTGGCTAATAATATCTGGCACTGGTGTCTGCAAAGGGAAATTTGGATTTCAGCCACTTACCTTCCAGGTAAGCTAAACACAGTGGCAGACACCAGATCACGAAAATTCAACGACAACATAGAATGGATGTTGGATCGGAAAGTGTTCACAGATATTGTAGAACGTTATGGGACACCAGATATCGACCTTTTTGCATCCAGATTAAATCACCAACTGCCAACATATGTTGCTTGGGAACCAGACCCAGGGGCAGTAGCAATGGACGCTTTCACGCTACATTGGGGGGATTTGTTCTGTTATGCCTTTCCCCCCTTCTGCCTCATCAGTCGGGTCTTGCAAAAAATCAGACAAGACTCCGCATCGGGTATTTTGGTTGTGCCCGACTGGCCTACCCAACCATGGTTCCCAGCGGTACAGAAGATGGCCACAGAACCTTGTATTCGGGTCAACAAACGACCTAGCCTATTAATACATCCCGTCACAGGGGAACACCATCCATGTCATGACCGCATGGACCTGTTGATTTGCAGATTCTGAAACGGCCACTTCTGGGATACGGACTCACCAACAGAACAATAGATACCATCTCAGCGTCATGCAGGGAGTCCACTAGGAAACAGTACCTGACCTACATCAGGAAGTGGGAAGTGTTCTGCTCTACAACAAACACAACCTACGAATCGGCTACCATCACGGAAGTTCTGGAATTCCTGGCTACCCTTCACTACGATGAAGGATTAAGCTACAGTGCCATTAATTGTGCCAGGAGTGCCCTATCAACCTATCTGGGCAAGGGGAGTGATCAACTGGGCATTGGATCACATCCATTAGTGTCTAAGCTAATGAGAGGAATATTTAATTCCAATCCCCCCAGGCCCAGATACAACCACACGTAGGATATCAGCATAGTATTGACTATGTTGCGAGGATGGACACCAAACTCGGGGCTCACCTTGGACAAACTCACCTACAAAATGGTAATGATTATGGCACTTGTCACGGCACAACAGGTCCAGTCCCTGCACAAGTTAAATCTGGATGCCATGACTATCTCCAATGGCAAAATCACTTTTCATATGCAGGGGCTGTTAAAACAAGATCGACCCGGATCGTCTGGACATACATTAGAGTTTCTAGCCTATCCAGCAGATACTCGACTCCGCATCGTCACTTTGATATCACGTTACATTTCAGTCACCAAGTCTCTCAGGGGCACGGAGAAAGCTTTGCTTATAAGCCACAAAAAGCCCCACCACAAAGTCACGGTGCAAACCATATCTAGATGGTTAAGGGTGGTACTGGATGCGGCGGGGGTGGACACTAATATTTTTAAATCTCACTCCACCAGGGCAGCATCCACTTCGGCGGCTAGGATGATGGAAGGTCCCATGGACCACATCCTGGCCACAGCGGGTTGGAGCAATGAGAAGACGTTTGAACGCTTTTATAACAAACCCGTGGCCTCTCCTGACTCTTTTGCAGGAAGCATTTTGAGTTCTGCTAAATAATTACCCTATATGGGATATATATTTTGTTTTGGTATGAATAAATACCTATTTTGTTTTTCAGCCAGTGTCATGTCTGAAATACGTTCATCCTCTTATCCCAGCATAGCAGTGTGTGAGCATGGGGTGTTCCAGGGCATGAAATCACAGAGCTTTGAAATCTTCACGTAGTCACTCACGTGACTCCGAAGTAAAATAGTAAGATTAAATGAGAACTTACCAGTTTGAAGTTTGATCTTTATTTTATGAGGAGTTACGATGAGGGATTACGTGCCCTCCGCTCCCAAACCCTCTATTATAAAGATCAACTGGTATGAAAGTTCTGTCTTATCTTACTATATTAGTCTACGTTGCTGTCTGTGATTTCACACCACTGCTTTGAAGAATGTCGCGCATGCGTGCTGGCGGGGTCTTCACGTAATCCCTCATCGTAACTCCTCATAAAATAAAGATCAAACTTCAAACTGGTAAGTTCTCATTTAATCTTACTATTAATTAATACTTCCAGTGTTAGGAAATGTGGGTGTTGGTTACAGAGTCACAGAGCCATACTGCACGGAAACAGGCCCTTCGGCCCAACTCATCCATACTGAACAGGATGCCCCATCTGAGCCAGATGGCTTTGCTCACATTTTGCCCACATCCACCTGAACATGAACTATCCATGTGCCTGTCTAAATGTTTCTTAAATGTTGCGATAGTCCCTGCCTCAGCTACCTCCTCTGGAAGCTAGCTCCATATATCTAAGGCCCTCTGTGTAAAAACGTTGCTCTTCAGGTTCCTATTAAATCTTTCCCCCCTCACCATAAACCTATGTCCTTGCGTTCTCAATTCCCCTACTCTGGGTAAAAGACTGGGTGCATTAAATCTCTCTATTCCCCTTTGTGATTGTATACACCTCTATAAGATCACCCTTCAGCCTCCTGCACTCCAATGAATAAAGTCCTAGCCTGCCCAACCCCTCCCTGTAGATCAGGCCCCTCGAGTCCCGACAACATCCTCGTAAATCTTCTCTGCACTCTTTCCATTTGAATGGTATTGTTCGTCTGGCAGGGTGATCCAGACTGTTCACAAAACTCGATGATAGGCACAAAAAGCTGGAGTAACTCAGTGGGACAGGCAGCATCTCTGGAGAGAAGGAATGACAATAGACAATAGACAATGAACAATAGGTGCAGGAGTAGGCCATACGGCCCTTCGAGCCAGCACCGGCATTCACTGTGAACGTGGCTGATCATCCCATCAGTGCCCCGTTCTGCTATCTTTAAGACCCCTATCTAGCTCTCTCTTGAAAGTATCCAGAGAACCGGCCTCCACTGCATTCTAAGGCAGAGAATTCCACAGACTCACAACTCGCTGTAAGAAAAAATGTTTCCTCGTCTCCATTCTAAATGGCTTACTCCTTATTCTTAAACTGTGGCCCCTGGTTCTGGACTCCCCCAACATCGGGAACATGTTTCCTGCCTCTAACGTGTCCTAACCCTTAATAATCTTATATGTTTCAATAAGATCTCCTCTCATCCTTCTGAACTCCAGAGTAATGGGTTTAACACGAACCGTAATGATCGGGGTTCATGAGCCCTAGCCCTAACCCTATACACAATGCTTTATGTCCTCACTCTCTTTCTCCTGACAGCTAGACAATCTCCTCTCCAGGCTAAAACATTATCTCCCACACCAAATACGTTTGTCAAATTACTTCTGCAAATCCCAGGAGCCTGCATCCATCAGCACCCTTCCCCCGCCGCTAATTAAGCCGAGAGTGATTGTAGATCCATCTACGATGCCCACATCTCCCCACAGATGCCAGGTTGGTCACCTGAGCACCTCCAGCACATTGGTCTGTTGATCAAGGAACTGTTAACTACCATTTGAATTCAAACATTTTTGAACACATATTATTTTTTGTTTGTTCTCTATTTTTGAGAGAAATATGTTTTTTTTTCTCTTGGAGAGAAACATAAATCTTGTGACGATATGCAGAGTTTGCTTTTATAACATGATCCTGCACAGTCACAATGTCAATGATCCTGCACTCAATATTGCTTTTGTCCTCCCAGTTCAATTATAGCTCCATCAACTAGTTATTCTCAACCCTCACTCTTAATCCCTCTCTCTCTCCCTTCATCTCATTCTCTCTCTCGCTCAGTTCTCTCCTTCCTCTCCCTTCTCATTATCTCTCTCTCTCCTTCTCTCTATCTTATTTCTCTCCTTCCTCTCCCTGCATCTCATTCTCTCTCCCTCTCTCTATCTCCCTTCCCCTCTTTTTTTTTTTTTTTTTTTTTCCATTTCAAAAACTTTATTCAACACAAATCATAAAATACAACACATCCAAACACAATCAAAAATCACACTATAATGAACAGATCATTGAAGTACAACAGTACATTCATTTATAATCGCCTCAACCCCACGCGGCGACCAGCGCTGACGAAAGGCCCCCACAGTCCCCGTGAACACCGCGTGTTCCCTCTCCAGGGACACACGTGCACGGACGTAGGCCCGAAAGAGGGGCAGGCAGCCGACTCTCGCCTGACCGTCGACCGCCCGCTGCCTGGACCCACGAATGGCCATCTTGGCCAGGCCGAGGAGCAAACCGACAGGTAAGTCCCCCCCCCACACTCGGCTCTCCCCACTCCCTGCCTTGTGTCCAAACACCAGGATCGTGGGACTAAAATGCAGCCAGAACTTGAGGAACAGCCCCTTCAGATATTGGTACAGGGGCAGTAACCTCACACACTCCATATACACATGGAATACGGTCTCCTCCTCTCCGCAGAAAATACATGCGGCAGACGAGCCCGTGAACCGACTCAAAAGGTTATTACAAACCACCGCTCCATGCAGCACTCTCCACCCCAGGTCCCCAATATAAAGGGGTACAACTCCCTTATAGAAGGACCCCCACTGGGGCCCCCCGCCGCCTTCGGATGGTAACACCGTCCTCCATGGTGAGTCAGGACGGGAGACGAAGGCACGGTGGTTCAGAATGTGCAGGAGCATCCTGTACAGTGCGCATCTCCTTGCATCACAAAATGGCATGCTGGTCATCTCAGAAAGGCAGCTCAGATTATGCGGAGCCGGAGGCCGAGAAATATCCCGAAGCCTAGGCCCGATGAGCAGATCTGACGGAGCGGGGGTAAGCTCTATCTGAACCACTCTAGGCTCGCGCCTCTCCTCGACAACCACCATGACAGGATGAGGACCAGCCACCCCCGCAGCCACAACATCCCCCTCTCCTCGTGGAACAACACTCTGGCTGAACACCACCAAATTCCTCACTCTTAACACATCCCTATAGAAAACAGGCAAGCCCCTTAGAGCGGGTCGACTGACACCCGCCACCGGGAGCCGCGAGACCCCCCTTAGGCAACGACCCTGACGAAAAAAATACGTGGCCAGAGCGTGCCATCTGGGAGGGTTCTCTACATACATGTATCTCCGCAGAGTCCTGAGACGGAGAGCCGCCACCTGGGTGCGCACGCACACCAAGGACTGGCCGCCCTCCTCTAACGGAAGACTCAGGACCGCCGCGGAAATCCAATGCTTCCTATTTCCCCAAAAGAAATCCACCAGCTTCTTCTGTATAGCAGTTACAAATATAGAGGGCGGGACAAGAGTAGCCAGCCGGTACCATAACATAGAGGCCACCAGCTGGTTTATGACCAGCACCCTCCCCCGAAAGGAGAGAACTCCAAGCAGGCCTGACCAGCGCCCCAGCCGAGCAACCACCTTCGTCTCCAACTCTTGCCAGTTTGCCGGCCAAACATCCTCAGTGGGACTCAGGTACACCCCCAGATAGAGGAGGTGCGTGGTACTCCACGCATACAATGCCATCTCCTCCGGCAGGGAGTCTACCCGCCACTGACCCACCAAAAGTCCAGAGCACTTACTCCAGTTAATCCTAGCAGAAGATGCAGCCGAGAAAATCTCCTGGCAGTCACGCATCCTCTGCAGGTCACCAGGATCAGTGAACATAAGAAGTACGTCATCGGCATACGCCGATAGAATCACCTCAACCCGCGGGCCAGGTAGGGCCAGGCCTGTCAACCTCCTCCGAAGAAGACACAGGAACGGCTCCACACAGACCAAATACAACTGGCCCGACATAGGGCACCCCTGGCGGACCCCCCTCCCAAAATGAAAAGGAGCTAGCACCGCGCCATTAACCTTTACAAGGCACTCCGCAGCAGCGTACAAAAGCCGGACCCGGGCCACGAAGTGTGGTCCAAACCCAAACGCTTGCAACGTCCCAAATAGGTATTCATGCTCCACCCTATCAAAAGCCTTCTCCTGATCAAGAGACAGAAAAGCAGCTGACTCACCAGTACCCTGGGCTAAATGAATCAGGTCCCTAACCAGGTGGATGTTATCCTGGATGGACCGGCCAGGGACTGTATAAGATTGATCAGGATGAATCACTTGATGCAGCACGGAGCCCAGGTGATTTGCCATTGCCCGTGCAAAAATTTTATATTCTGTGCAAAGGAGAGAGACTGGACGCCAGTTCTTCAACAAACGGAGTTCGCCCTTCTTAGGCAGCAAGACAACAACCGTCCTACGCCACGAGAGAGGCATCACTCCAGTCGCCAGGCTCTCCCCCAGAACCAACATATAGTCACCCCCTAGGACGTCCCAGAATGCTCTAACAAACTCCACCGTCAACCCATCCAGCCCGGGGGACTTACCCCTCCTGAGCTGATGCAAGGCGCGAGTCAACTCCTCCAAAGATAAGGGGCCATCAAGAAGATCAGCCTCCCCCCTATCTACGGTCGGTAGACCCTCCCACAGATCTTGCTGAGCCTCCACACTGAATCCTTCCGCAGAGAACAGGGACCCATAAAAGGACCTAACCAAGGCATTAATCCTCTCTGGATCAGTGACAGAGGAGCCGTCATCTGCAAGCAACTCCACGAGCTGTTTTCGAGCTCCCCGCCCCTTCTCCAAAGAGAAAAAGAAAGGCGACGCTCGGTCCAGCTCGTGCAGCATCTGGACCCGAGACCTCACATAAGCGCCTCGAGACCGCTCAAGCAGCAGACTCCTCAAAACCTCCTTCTTCCTCTGAAACTCTCCCCATTCGCTGGAGTCTTCACCAAACTGACCCAGGCGAGACTCAGCGTCCTGTAACTCCCTCTCCAGCTTCTCGACCGCTGAGTCCCGCCTCCCAGTCGACCCCCATGTATATTCCTTACAAAAGAGACGGATGTGAGCTTTACCCACATCCCACCACTGCCTAAGGGAAGAGAAGCACCTCTGCCTCTCTCTCCACTTCACCCAAAACCGAGTGAATGACTCCCGGAAACACCGATCCTCCAGCAGCCTGTTGTTAAAGTGCCAGTACGCGGACCCAGCCCGAGCGCACGCTGGATTGAAATCCACACGCACCAGACAATGGTCCGAGCACGGCACCAGCCGCATTGAGGCCGCTGAGACACGGGAAACAAACGCTCGGGAAATATAAAACCGATCAATGCGGGAACCACCGCCCTCAGACCTCCGCGAAAAAGCAGTGGAATCAGGGTGAAGGTCCCTCCAAACATCAACCAACTCAAAAGAGTCAATCAAGCCTCTCAGCTTCTTCGCTACAGCAGGCGCACACTGAGTACCAGAACGGTCCCGCACCTCAAGTGTGCAATTAAAGTCCCCACCAAGGAAGACACACTCTCCCCTATCAATAGTGCCCAACAGAGCATTCACCTCCCGAAGTAGGCCGGCCTGCATCGTGCCGGAGCTAGGGGCATACACGTTAATGAAATGCAACGGCATGCCACCCAGGCTCACGGCCAGATGGAGCAAACGTCCTGGCACCACTTCCTGCACTTTTAAAATGCTTGGCAGAAAATTTGGGGCCAACAGAAAAGCCACCCCACTCGAATTTGAGCTGAGATGGCTCATATAAACCCTCCCTTCCCACTCCAGTTGCCAGGTAGGTTCATCACTAGCAACGGTATGTGTCTCTTGCAGATAACAAACTGCAAATCTCCCCTCCCTTAGGGCTGATAAGAGCAGAAATCTTCGAAAACTCGCTCTACTCCCATTTAAATTTAATGTAGCTACTGTGAATGTGTAGACACATTAGATTGTGACCCTCACACTCCCTGTAGTCACAGGAGGTCCTTTGCTGAGGACCTTCAAAAAACCCCGAAACTGCCCCAAATCCGAGTCAGAAAGACCACTATCCTTGTTACTAAGGATAGCCTCGAGACTCGCCTGCACATCTAGACAATCCTCCCACCGCCTTGTCGCAGCAGACCATAATGTTTTGGGAGCACGGCTTATTTTTAAGAACTCTCGCACCTCAACAATAAGCTTCGCCTCAGACACGGCCTTGGAGTCTGGGCTCGCAGCCAACCCGCTTGCACCTGAATCAACAACCTCAGAAAGACCAGAACTCTCTGACAAATCACTCTCTGTGCCACACCCACTGGCCGCATCGCTGTCCTCCTCCACAGCCATGACACGACCCCCCGGATCAATGCTGGGGGTGGGTCCCAACACCCCTGCCTGAGACTCGCAGCCCTCTGAATGGCTGGGCTCCTGCACGCTACCATCACCCTCCTCTTCTGGGCCTGGGGAAGCAACAACAAGAGGCATCCCCAGGGCCTGTGGAACACTGGTACCCTCGGAGTCTGAAAGAGGATCACGACCCATAACAGCCCTGACCTCCACATCATCCAGAGTGCCCTCTCCACAGGCATCACCCAGAGCATCACCACCTGCTATTAACCTCACCCCAGACAGCTCATCCGGTGAGGCATCCCGCCCCCCAGCACCTCCACTGGCACTGATATGGAGCACAGACTTGAACGACAACACCCCCGAAACTCCCCCCTCAGCCTGACTCTGCACATCCCCCGTCACGTCACCTAACGTGCTAGCACCCTCAGTAGGCCTCTGAAACGAGGGGACCTCATCCGACCCAGAGGGTACACACCCAAGGGAGCTAACCACAGCACCCGCCGAGATAACTCCCTCAGAGGGCCCCTGAGATGAAGGGACAGACTTCCGCCCAGTGGACACAACTCCACCGGAATCAACTTCAGCTCCCAGTCCTGTGACACCCGCTGTAGATCCATGAAGAGAAGGCCCAACCACCGACCCAGAAGACACCGGGTCAAGACCACTTTCAGCCACCTCAGTGGTGGAAAGCCCGGAGAAAGACATCCCCTTCGCTCTGGACCCACGCCCTTCCTCATCTTCACCAGGCAAATGCCTCCTTTTAGTCCCACTCGCATGCGGAGGTGCGGTAACCTCCATAAGGGAAGGGTCATCCGCCTCCACATTACCCCCATCCACTTTGCCACCCACACGTTTAGGCTTCTTTACCCCCTTCCGAGCCACCCCAACTCCCCCCTGGGCCCCAGCAGGTGCAGTCTGCACCACACTGGAGCTAAACTCACCCGATTGCACTTTCTTCGCTCGGGCGGCCCTATCCCTCTCCTTCTTCTTGTTGTGCTTCCCCTGCTTCTCCCAAAACCCCCCTTCAACACTCCCCTCCTCCTGCGCCCCACCTCCATCCGCCGCCACAGGCGCAAGACGTGGGGGACGTGGGGGGCTTGGGCTCTCACCGCCCAGGGTCCCCAAAGCGGAACCTACGGACCCAGAAGGCTTCGCACTGCCGCTCCGGGTCACCAAGGCAGAACTGGCAACCTTAGCCGGGTCAGCAGTACCACCCCGCGCCGCTGAGGTTTGACAAGCCACCCCAGATGGGCCAGCAGCGCTTTCCTGGGCCACTGCACTAGAACCTCTAGCAGTGCCCCGCGAAAAAGACACTCCCTACGGAGATGTCCAAATTCGCCGCACGCATGACACCGTGCCTTTCCCCAACTCCAACGCACGGTTCTGGGGACACCCTTATGCACCACCTCAAAACTCCCCTCGGCACCATCCCCCTCACCCACCTTCATGAACACCCTCCTCTTGAAACTGAAGACCCCTTTTTCCTCCGGGTCCCCCCCGGGATGCAAGAGACGATAACATTTAGACCGCACCTCCCCGAACTTGGACAGGTGTGGAAAAAGCACTGCATCCGAAAAATAAGTGGGGCAGCTCCGCAGGAGAACCGGTCTCACCCTTGATACCCACGGATCCACCTGTATGTGGACCCCCCCCACTGAGATCCCCTCCTCCAACGCTCGGGCCACACACTCCCGGGTCTTAAGTATCATCTCCACCTTTCCCCTTTCGAGCTCAGAAGAGACAATAGCCCCCCTCCCAAGAAGTTCATTCATGGCCTTCGTAATTACCCCCCTCGACATCATAGGCCCAGTTTGAACAGAAATACCAAAACTGTCCCCATCCAAGTCAACATGAGGCTCAAGCTCAGATGGCCTCGCACCCGCCACTGATGCCGTCGCTGCGTAGGTCCGGACCTTCAGCCGCGCCCCCTCCATCGCCATCCTCACAGAGGCACAAACCAGCTCCAGGCACCTCAGCAGCACAGCTCCAAGTTAAGTCCCAGAGACAGTCACAGTCAAAGACAGGCAGCAGAAAACAGAAACCTCCAGCTGAAGCAGGAAAGTCCCCAGGTTCGTCCACAGCCAAGAGCAGCTTTCGGGAAACTCGATCCCAGTCGCGCTGGAAGCAAAAGTACCTTCTTCACATTAAGCCAGGCAGCCGCACTGAGCAAAATGACTTTAGGGCAGAGAAGCGGTGCCAAAAACGACAAAGACACCGCACAACTTCAGCCCACTGAGATCACAGGCACTCTTGGCAATCCGCCAACGCCAACCGCACCCTCGACAATGTGGAGAAACTCAGGAATCTTCACACAGATGGAGGCTCCCCAGACCAGAGAAAAGCTTCAACAGCCCAACAATAAGTTGAACTATGAAGCCCCCCTGGGTCTGTGCCCTCTCCAACGGCAAAATCCTTGAAAGGCTGCTTCAATCCTTCTCAACTGCAGAGCTGAGAAGAAAACACGACCTCTCTCTCTCTCTCTCTCTCTCTCTCTCCCTCTCTCTGACACACACATCTTCTCTCTCTGTTCATTGGTTTATTGAGCGCTTTCAACAATACCCCACAGCACAATGCCGGGGCCACAAAGCAAGCATGCTAAGATGAGTGCAGATTTCATCCTGTTGCCACTGTGTTAAATCTCTGGATGGAGGGACCTCGTTTCCAGCAGCTCCTGGTGGGAGAGTTTGTGGAACCGTGGTGTTGGAGGCACAGGGGCAGTTTAGTGGAGGGGGGGTGGGTGGGTGTTGGGGACAGTGAGTGGAGGGGGAGTGGGTGGGTGTTGGGGGCAGTGAGTGGAGGGGGAGAGTGGATGTTGGGGACAGTGAGTGGAGGGGGAGAGTGGATGTTGGGGACAGTGAGTGGAGGGGGTGGGTGGGTGTTGGGGGCAGTGAGTGGAGGGAGGGAGTGGATGTTGGGGACAGTGAGCGGAGGGGGGGTGGGTGGGTGTTGGGGGCAGTGAGCGGAGGGGGAGAGTGGGTGTTGGGGGCAGTGAGCGGAGGGGGGGTGGGTGGGTGTTGGGGACAGTGAGTGGAGGGGGAGAGTGGGTGTTGGGGGCAGTGAGTGGAGGGGGGGTAGGTGGGTGTTGGGGACAGTGAGTGGAGGGGGGGGTAGGTGGGTGTTGGGGGCAGTGAGTGGAGGGGGGGGGAGTGGGTGTTGGGGACAGTGAGCGGAGGGGGAGAGTGGATGTTGGGGACAGTGAGCGGAGGGGGAGAGTGGATGTTGGGGACAGTGAGCGGAGGGGGGGTGGGTGGGTGTTGGGGACAGTGAGCGGAGGGGGGGTGGGTGGGTGTTGGGGACAATGAGTGGAGGGGGAGAGTGGGTGTTGGGGACAGTGAGTGGAGGGGAGAGTGGGTGTTGGGGGCAGTGAGCGGAGGGGGGGTGGGTGGGTGTTGGGGGCAGTGAGTGGAGGGGGAGAGTGGGTGTTGGGGACAGTGAGTGGAGGAGGTGGGTGGGTGTTGGGGACAGTGAGCGGAGGGGAGAGTGGGTGTTGGGGGCAGTGAGTGGAGGGGGAGAGTGGATGTTGGGGGCAGTGAGTGGAGGGGGAGAGTGGGTGGGTGTTGGGGGCAGTGAGTGGAGGGGGAGGGTGGGTGTTGGGGGCAGTGAGCGGAGGGGGAGAGTGGGTGTTGGGGGCAGTGAGCGGAGGGGGGGTGGGTGGGTGTTGGGGGCAGTGAGTGGAGGGGGTGGGTGGATGTTGGGGACAGTGAGCGGAGGGGGGGTGGGTGGGTGTTGGGGACAGTGAGTGGAGGGGGGTGGGTGGGTGTTGGGGACAGTGAGCGGAGGGGGGGGGAGTGGATGTTGGGGGCAGTGAGTGGAGGGGGGGTGGGTGGGTGTTGGGGGCAGTGAGTGGAGGGGGTGGGTGGATGTTGGGGACAGTGAGCGGAGGGGGGGTGGGTGGGTGTTGGGGACAGTGAGCGGAGGGGGGGTGGGTGGGTGTTGGGGACAGTGAGTGGAGGGGGTGGGTGGGTGTTGGGGGCAGTGAGTGGAGGGGGTGGGTGGGTGTTGGGGGCAGTGAGTGGAGGGGGAGAGTGGGTGTTGGGGACAGTGAGCGGAGGGGGGGGAGTGGATGTTGGGGACAGTGAGTGGAGGGGGTGGGTGGGTGTTGGGGGCAGTGAGTGGAGGGGGAGAGTGGGTGTTGGGGGCAGTGAGTGGAGGGGGAGAGTGGGTGGGTGTTGGGGGCAGTGAGTGGAGGGGGGAGTGGGTGGGTGTTGGGGGCAGTGAGCGGAGGGGGAGAGTGGATGTTGGGGACAGTGAGTGGAGGGGGGGTGGGTGGGTGTTGGGGACAGTGAGTGGAGGGGGTGGGTGGGTGTTGGGGACAGTGAGTGGAGGGGGGGTGGGTGGGTGTTGGGGACAGTGAGTGGAGGGGGAGGGTGGATGTTGGGGACAGTGAGCGGAGGGGGAGAGTGGGTGTTGGGGACAGTGAGTGGAGGGGGGGGTGGGTGGGTGTTGGGGACAGTGAGCGGAGGGGGGGTGGGTGGATGTTGGGGACAGTGAGCGGAGGGGGGGTGGGTGGGTGTTGGGGACAGTGAGTGGAGGGGGTGGGTGGGTGTTGGGGACAGTGAGTGGAGGGGGGGGTAGGTGGGTGTTGGGGACAGTGAGTGGAGGGGGGGGTAGGTGGGTGTTGGGGGCAGTGAGTGGAGGGGGGGGAGTGGGTGTTGGGGACAGTGAGCGGAGGGGGAGAGTGGCTGTTGGGGACAGTGAGCGGAGGGGGAGAGTGGATGTTGGGGACAGTGAGCGGAGGGGGGGTGGGTGGGTGTTGGGGACAGTGAGCGGAGGGGGGGTGGGTGGGTGTTTGGGACAGTGAGTGGAGGGGGAGAGTGGGTGTTGGGGACAGTGAGTGGAGGGGGTGGGTGGGTGTTGGGGACAGTGAGCGGAGGGGGAGTGGGTGGGTGTTGGGGACAGTGAGTGGAGGGGAGAGTGGGTGTTGGGGACAGTGAGTGGAGGGGGAGAGTGGGTGTTGGGGACAGTGAGTGGAGGGGGTGGGTGGGTGTTGGGGACAGTGAGCGGAGGGGAGAGTGGGTGTTGGGGGCAGTGAGTGTAGGGGGAGAGTGGATGTTGGGGGCAGTGAGTGGAGGGGGAGAGTGGGTGGGTGTTGGGGGCAGTGAGTGGAGGGGGAGGGTGGGTGTTGGGGGCAGTGAGCGGAGGGGGAGAGTGGGTGTTGGGGGCAGTGAGCGGAGGGGGGGTGGGTGGGTGTTGGGGGCAGTGAGTGGAGGGGGTGGGTGGATGTTGGGGACAGTGAGCGGAGGGGGGGTGGGTGGGTGTTGGGGACAGTGAGTGGAGGGGGGGTGGGTGGGTGTTGGGGACAGTGAGCGGAGGGGGGGGGAGTGGATGTTGGGGGCAGTGAGTGGAGGGGGAGTGGGTGGGTGTTGGGGACAGTGAGCGGAGGGGGGGTGGGTGGGTGTTGGGGGCAGTGAGTGGAGGGGGAGTGGGTGGGTGTTGGGGACAGTGAGCGGAGGGGGGGTGGGTGGGTGTTGGGGACAGTGAGCGGAGGGGGTGGGTGGATGTTGGGGACAGTGAGCGGAGGGGGGGTGGGTGGGTGTTGGGGACAGTGAGCGGAGGGGGGGTGGGTGGGTGTTGGGGACAGTGAGTGGAGGGGGTGGGTGGGTGTTGGGGGCAGTGAGTGGAGGGGGTGGGTGGGTGTTGGGGGCAGTGAGTGGAGGGGGTGGGTGGATGTTGGGGACAGTGAGCGGAGGGGGGGTGGGTGGGTGTTGGGGACAGTGAGCGGAGGGGGGGTGGGTGGGTGTTGGGGACAGTGAGTGGAGGGGGTGGGTGGGTGTTGGGGGCAGTGAGTGGAGGGGGTGGGTGGGTGTTGGGGGCAGTGAGTGGAGGGGGAGAGTGGGTGTTGGGGACAGTGAGCGGAGGGGGGGGGAGTGGATGTTGGGGACAGTGAGTGGAGGGGGTGGGTGGGTGTTGGGGGCAGTGAGTGGAGGGGGAGAGTGGATGTTGGGGGCAGTGAGTGGAGGGGGAGAGTGGGTGGGTGTTGGGGGCAGTGAGTGGAGGGGGAGTGGGTGGGTGTTGGGGGCAGTGAGCGGAGGGGGAGAGTGGATGTTGGGGACAGTGAGTGGAGGGGGGGTGGGTGGGTGTTGGGGACAGTGAGTGGAGGGGGTGGGTGGGTGTTGGGGACAGTGAGTGGAGGGGCGGTGGGTGGGTGTTGGGGACAGTGAGTGGAGGGGGAGGGTGGATGTTGGGGACAGTGAGCGGAGGGGGAGAGTGGGTGTTGGGGACAGTGAGTGGAGGGGGGGGTGGGTGGGTGTTGGGGACAGTGAGCGGAGGGGGGGTGGGTGGATGTTGGGGACAGTGAGCGGAGGGGGGGTGGGTGGGTGTTGGGGACAGTGAGTGGAGGGGGTGGGTGGGTGTTGGGGACAGTGAGTGGAGGGGGGGGTAGGTGGGTGTTGGGGACAGTGAGTGGAGGGGGGGGTAGGTGGGTGTTGGGGGCAGTGAGTGGAGGGGGGGGAGTGGGTGTTGGGGACAGTGAGCGGAGGGGGAGAGTGGATGTTGGGGACAGTGAGCGGAGGGGGAGAGTGGATGTTGGGGACAGTGAGCGGAGGGGGGGTGGGTGGGTGTTGGGGACAGTGAGCGGAGGGGGGGTGGGTGGGTGTTGGGGACAGTGAGTGGAGGGGGAGAGTGGGTGTTGGGGACAGTGAGTGGAGGGGAGAGTGGGTGTTGGGGGCAGTGAGCGGAGGGGGGGTGGGTGGGTGTTGGGGGCAGTGAGCGGAGGGGGAGTGGGTGGGTGTTGGGGACAGTGAGTGGAGGGGAGAGTGGGTGTTGGGGACAGTGAGTGGAGGGGGAGAGTGGGTGTTGGGGGCAGTGAGTGGAGGGGGTGGGTGGATGGGTGTTGGGGACAGTGAGCGGAGGGGGAGAGTGGGTGTTGGGGACAGTGAGCGGAGGGGGAGAGTGGGTGTTGGGGACAGTGAGCGGAGGGGGTGGGTGGGTGTTGGGGACAGTGAGTGGAGGGGGTGGGTGGGTGTTGGGGACAGTGAGTGGAGGGGGTGGGTGGATGTTGGGGACAGTGAGTGGAGGGGGTGGGTGGATGTTGGGGACAGTGAGTGGAGGGGGGGTGGGTGGATGTTGGGGACAGTGAGCGGAGGGGGAGAGTGGATGTTGGGGACAGTGAGCGGAGGGGGGGTGGGTGGGTGTTGGGGACAGTGAGTGGAGGGGGAGAGTGGATGTTGGGGACAGTGAGTGGAGGGGGAGAGTGGATGTTGGGGACAGTGAGTGGAGGGGGTGGGTGGGTGTTGGGGACAGTGAGCGGAGGGGGTGGGTGGGTGTTGGGGACAGTGAGCGGAGGGGGTGGGTGGGTGTTGGGGGCAGTGAGTGGAGGGGGTGGGTGGGTGTTGGGGGCAGTGAGTGGAGGGGGAGAGTGGGTGTTGGGGACAGTGAGCGGAGGGGGGGGGAGTGGATGTTGGGGACAGTGAGTGGAGGGGGTGGGTGGGTGTTGGGGGCAGTGAGTGGAGGGGGAGAGTGGATGTTGGGGGCAGTGAGTGGAGGGGGAGAGTGGGTGGGTGTTGGGGGCAGTGAGTGGAGGGGGAGTGGGTGGGTGTTGGGGGCAGTGAGCGGAGGGGGAGAGTGGATGTTGGGGACAGTGAGTGGAGGGGGGGTGGGTGGGTGTTGGGGACAGTGAGTGGAGGGGGTGGGTGGGTGTTGGGGACAGTGAGTGGAGGGGCGGTGGGTGGGTGTTGGGGACAGTGAGTGGAGGGGGAGGGTGGATGTTGGGGACAGTGAGCGGAGGGGGAGAGTGGGTGTTGGGGACAGTGAGTGGAGGGGGGGGTGGGTGGGTGTTGGGGACAGTGAGCGGAGGGGGGGTGGGTGGATGTTGGGGACAGTGAGCGGAGGGGGGGTGGGTGGGTGTTGGGGACAGTGAGTGGAGGGGGTGGGTGGGTGTTGGGGACAGTGAGTGGAGGGGGGGGTAGGTGGGTGTTGGGGACAGTGAGTGGAGGGGGGGGTAGGTGGGTGTTGGGGGCAGTGAGTGGAGGGGGGGGAGTGGGTGTTGGGGACAGTGAGCGGAGGGGGAGAGTGGATGTTGGGGACAGTGAGCGGAGGGGGAGAGTGGATGTTGGGGACAGTGAGCGGAGGGGGGGTGGGTGGGTGTTGGGGACAGTGAGCGGAGGGGGGGTGGGTGGGTGTTGGGGACAGTGAGTGGAGGGGGAGAGTGGGTGTTGGGGACAGTGAGTGGAGGGGAGAGTGGGTGTTGGGGGCAGTGAGCGGAGGGGGGGTGGGTGGGTGTTGGGGGCAGTGAGCGGAGGGGGAGTGGGTGGGTGTTGGGGACAGTGAGTGGAGGGGAGAGTGGGTGTTGGGGACAGTGAGTGGAGGGGGAGAGTGGGTGTTGGGGACAGTGAGTGGAGGGGGTGGGTGGGTGGGTGTTGGGGACAGTGAGCGGAGGGGGTGGGTGGGTGTTGGGGACAGTGAGTGGAGGGGGTGGGTGGGTGTTGGGGACAGTGAGTGGAGGGGGTGGGTGGATGTTGGGGACAGTGAGTGGAGGGGGTGGGTGGATGTTGGGGACAGTGAGTGGAGGGGGGGTGGGTGGATGTTGGGGACAGTGAGCGGAGGGGGAGAGTGGATGTTGGGGACAGTGAGCGGAGGGGGGGTGGGTGGGTGTTGGGGACAGTGAGTGGAGGGGGAGAGTGGATGTTGGGGACAGTGAGTGGAGGGGGAGAGTGGATGTTGGGGACAGTGAGTGGAGGGGGTGGGTGGGTGTTGGGGACAGTGAGCGGAGGGGGTGGGTGGGTGTTGGGGACAGTGAGCGGAGGGGGTGGGTGGGTGTTGGGGACAGTGAGCGGAGGGGGTGGGTGGGTGTTGGGGACAGTGAGTGGAGGGGGTGGGTGGATGTTGGGGACAGTGAGTGGAGGGGGAGGGTGGGTGTTGGGGACAGTGAGTGGAGGGGGGGTGGGTGGGTGTTGGGGACAGTGAGCGGAGGGGGAGAGTGGATGTTGGGGACAGTGAGCGGAGGGGGGGTGGGTGGATGTCGGGGACAGTGAGCGGAGGGGGGGTGGGTGGATGTTGGGGACAGTGAGCGGAGGGGGGGTGGGTGGGTGTTGGGGACAGTGAGCGGAGTGGGGGGTGGGTGGATGTTGGGGACAGTGAGCGGAGGGGGGGTGGGTGGGTGTTGGGGACAGTGAGCGGAGGGGGGGGTGGGTGGGTGTTGGGGACAGTGAGCGGAGGGGGTGGGTGGATGTTGGGGGCAGTGAGCGGAGGGGGGGTGGGTGGGTGTTGGGGACAGTGAGCGGAGGGGGGGGGAGAGTGGGTGTTGGGGACAGTGAGCGGAGGGGGGGGTGGGTGGATGTTGGGGACAGTGAGTGGAGGGGGTGGGTGGATGTTGGGGGCAGTGAGCGGAGGGGGGGGAGAGTGGGTGTTGGGGACAGTGAGCGGAGGGGGGGTGGGTGGGTGTTGGGGACAGTGAGTGGAGGGGGGGGTGGGTGGGTGTTGGGGACAGTGAGCGGAGGGGGTGGGTGGGTGTTGGGGACAGTGAGCGGAGGGGGAGAGTGGATGTTGGGGACAGTGAGTGGAGGGGGAGAGTGGATGTTGGGGACAGTGAGCGGAGGGGGTGGGTGGATGTTGGGGGCAGTGAGCGGAGGGGGTGGGTGGATGTTGGGGACAGTGAGCGGAGGGGGGGGGAGAGTGGGTGTTGGGGACAGTGAGCGGAGGGGGGGTGGGTGGATGGGTGTTGGGGACAGTGAGTGGAGGGGGGGTGGGTGGATGTTGGGGGCAGTGAGCGGAGGGGGGGGTGGGTGGGTGTTGGGGACAGTGAGCGGAGGGGGAGAGTGGGTGTTGGGGCAGTGAGCGGAGGGGGAGAGTGGGTGTTGGGGACAGTGAGCGGAGGGGGGGTGGGTGGGTGTTGGGGACCGTGAGCGGAGGGGGGGTGGATGTCGGGGACAGTGAGCGGAGGGGGGGGTGGGTGGATGTTGGGGACAGTGAGCGGAGGGGGGGGTGGGTGGATGTCGGGTTGGGAGCAGCATGAATAGTAGCTGTTTAACAGTAAGTTTTCATCATTACTGCAAGAATAAACTAGTGAGATTGGATCAGACAAAGTACTACACTGCAGATAAGGGTTTGATGGTGCTTATTACAAGAGTAAATGGAATCTATTTTCCAGGAGTATCATGTAGCAACCCCAATATAAAGTATCATTGTGCTCTGTGTGATATAAAGCCCTTGCCAACACCTAACGTTTATGATTTGCAAATCAAATTGAGTGAGCGTCCGGGATTTGGATGAAGAGCTTCAGTGAGATGTGTCTTGTTTCTGTAATCCTCTAATCCTGGTGCGTTCTTCATTCTTCATCCAGTGGCTCCTCATTGCGACACCAAGCATCATTGCTCAGCTTTATCACTCCCAATATTTCCTCTCAGTCTTCCCTTGCACAACAAAGGGCAGCAACACAAAATATATCCCAGTCAGGTAACATTATGAATAGGATAAAATGCATCTAATCTCTGACAAGCTGATCGATGCTGAGCCAGTAACTCCACGTCTGATCTCCGTGGTTGAATTTATCTTCAACCTCCAGAAGCCTCTCTTCATCATGACATCAAACACATATTTCATGTTGGACCTGCTATGATTTGACCTCCTGCTTTTGCTGTTAAATTAATTTTGACACATTGCATCATTAAATCTCGATTTTCCCATTAATTTCTGCAAATCAAAATTCCCCACAGTCCTCTTCAAAATTATTCTCATTTTTAACATTTAACACTTGATCTAATTCAACAATGCAAGAGGGAAGTTATTCCTTTATCTGTATCTGTACACTGCAAGCAGCTCGATTGTAGTCAAGTATTGTAATTCCGTTGACTAGATAGCACGCAACAAAAGCTTTTCACTGTACCACGGTACACGTGAATAAACTAAACTGATAACTGAGGAAGTGGCATTTAAAATGTGGATATAATGTGTAGATTTCTGATCTATACGTTATATTTATGAACCACCGTTTGGTGACACGATTACCAAAAAGGAGGATTCACAACTCTCTGTGAGAAAAAGTGTTTCCTCGTCTTCGTTCTAAATTGCCGTCCCCTTATTCTTAAACTGTGACCGCTGGTTCTGGACTCCCCCAACATACCCATATAACCATATAACAATTACAGCACGGAAACAGGCCATCTCGGCCCTTCAAGTCCGTGCCAAACAACTTTTTTCCCTTAGTCCCACAAGCCTGCACTCATACCATAACCCTCCATATCCTTCTCATCCATATGCCTATCCAATTTATTTTTAAATGATACCAACGGGAACATGTTTCCTGCCTCTAGCCTTAATAATCTTCTATATTTCAATAAGGTCCCCTCTCATCCTTCTAAATTCTAGAGTGTACAAGCCCAACCGCTCCATTATCTCAGCATATGACAGTCCCGCCATCCCACACTCAATCCTGCGCTCTGGTGCTGCTGGTGTGGAACATGGTCTTGCATGTTCTCCCGGTGACAATGTGGTCTACCTCCACGTCTGCAGGCTCTTCCTGTGTCCCAAAGACCTGATGGTGGCGTAAAGGGTCACATTAAACTATAGTCAGTGGATGGTAGGGAGATACAGGGTGGAGCTGAAGGGGGTGCAAGAGTTGAGTGGAGGTTATTATCACATGTACTGAGTCTTGGCTTGTGAATTATTGCGGGATAATTAGAGCTTAGATGGCCAGCATGGGGAGGTTGGGCCGAAGGGCCTCTTTCCATGTTTAGTTTAGTTTAATGTCACGTGTACCGAGGTGGAGTGAAAAGCTTTTGTTGCGTACTGACCAGTCAATGTAAAGACAATTACAGATGACAGGGAGAAGCAGAGAGTGTGATCGGCAGGGACTCCTCTGACCAATGGCACAGACTGGATGGACCTTCCTCCTTCCTCCAATGTTGTCAGGATACAGAGGCCGCATATCCCAGCAGTACCTGCCACTGTTTTGGAACACCAACCAATGACCAGCGCTCCTGGCAGAGGGGGGCAAATCTGTGGGAATTCTTTGCCACAGACGGCTGTGGAGGCAAGGTCAGTGGATATATTTAAGGCAGAGATAGATAGATTCTTGATTAGTGCGGGTGTCAGGGGTTACGGGGAGAATGCAATAGACAATAGATAATAGACAATAGACGATAGGTAGGACAATAGGTGCAGGAGTAGGCCATTCGGCCCTTCGAGCCAGCACCGCCATTCAATGTGATCATGGCTGATCATCCCCAATCAGTACTTCGTTCCTGCCTTCTCCCCATATCCCTGACTCTGCTATCTTTAAGAGCCCTATCTAGCTCTCTCTTGAAAGCATCGAGATAAACTTCCTCCACTGCCCTCCAGAGAATTCCACAGACTCACCAATCTGTGTGCGAAAAAGTCTCCGTTCTAAATGGCTTATTCCTTATTCTTAAACTGTGGCCCCTGGTCTGGACTCCACCAACATCGGGAACATGTTTCCTGCCTCTAGCGTGTCCAAGCCCTTAACAATCTTATATGTTTCAATGAGACCCCCCTCATCCTTCTAAACTCCAGAGTATACAAGCCCAGCCGTTCCATTCTCTCAGCATATGACAGTCCCGTCATCCCGGGAATTAACCTTGTAAAGCTACGCTGCACTCCCTCAATAACAAGAATGTCCTTCCTCAAATTAGGGCAGGAGAATGGGGTTAGGAGGGAGAGTTAGATCAGCTATGATAGAATGGCAGAGTAGACTTAATGGGCCGAATGGCCCAATTCTTCTCCTATCTCTTATGATCCTATGATCTAATGATCTATAGTCAACCCTTCTCATTTGGAACCTGTCACCATATAAATCAGACTTAAGCAGGACTCTAAATACACACTCTTGCTGTCGATTGTCTCCCATTTCATTAGAGAGTCACTATACCAGAGCTGAGCAATTGCAATGAAAATAAATAAATGATTACCTAATGGCCTTTTATAGTGAGCCTCATTGAGAGGAATAAAGCTGCTGAGACTGAGTGAAGAACAGCTGGGCTGAATGACATTTGCTTCATCAGGTGCACTCGATCCAAAACATGTTGTTCTGGATCAGTCAGCTCCACCACCACTCATGTGGATCATAGAATCACTGCAGAAAGAGGATTAGTTTTGTTTAGTTTACAGATACAGCATGGAAACCGGCCATTCGACCCACTGAGTCCGCACTGACCAGCGATCCCCGCACTTTAACGGGCCTTTCCCACTTACGCGACTTTTTCGGCGACTGCCGGCACCCGTCATAGGTCGTTGCAGGTCGCTGAAAAATCTCAACATGTTGAAAATCCAGCGGCGACCAAAAAGACGCTACGACTCTTTGGCGACTGAGGAGACGACTCACGACCATGCGGGCGACATGTCGCGGGGTGAAGCCTGTATGGTCATGAGTAGTCGCCCAAAGAGTCGTACCTTGTTCTGGTCGCCGCTGGATTTTTAACATGTTGAAAACGTTCGGAGAACTGCAACGACCTATTTATACCAAGCCAATTCATTACAGATCTGTACGTCTTTGGAGTGTGGAAAGAAACCGGAGCACCCAAAGAAAACCCATGGGGTCACGGGGAGAACGTACAAACTCTGTACAGACAGCACCCATAGTTGGGATGGAACCCGGTCTCTGGCGCTGTGAGGCAGCAGCCCTACCCGCTGCGCCACTGTGACGCCTGTATTTGACGTGTCAGGCACAGTGCAACTCCTGGAGAGGGCGTTGCAATCAGTCTTACACTCCTGGCGTTCCTTCGGGCCTCCTTTAGGATATGACTAACTGTAGATGATATGTGTGTACACCTTTAACAGTAGTGACGCAGCCCTTGCTAACCACTCCCCCATCATCTAGTATAATTGTGACCTTCCCACCCATAGCTCTCTCTAGTGTCCGTGACAGACCACGTACAGCTAGGGCAGTGATGTGTGTGTGTATAATTAATAAAGTGTAGTAAAGATTCATCTGTGTATGCGCATATACTTTACACTAACTCCCTCATTAAAATTCCCCTTGAATCACTTCTGGCTCACCATGATCGGCATATTCAAAACCGTAGCGCATAACTAATGAGGGTGACAGTAAAATTTGGCTTTATGCTCCACACCTCAAATTGTAAAATCATGATGCTGATGAGCATCTGTGGAGAACATGGATAGGTGACATTTCACAGAGTGCTGGAGTAACTCAGCGGGTCAGGCAGCATCTGTGGAGAACATGGATAGGTGACGTTTCACAGAGTGCTGGAGTAACTCAGCGGGTCAGGCAGCATCTGTGGAGAACATGGATAGGTGACGTTTTGTGTCGGGACCCTTCAGACTGATCGTGGGGGCAGGAGGGGCAGTACAATGCCCGGAATGTAATCGGTGGATACAGACGAGGGGAGGTTTCGATAGGCAGAGGTCAGAGATGAAAAGACAGAAGGTGCGAGACAGAATGTGAATAGTGAAGCCGGAGGGAGGAGTGGAGGTGGGAGGGTTGGGGCAGGGGCGGGGGAGGGGAGGACAAGGTGTGAGTCCAGGTGGGGTACAGGGTAGGGGGGATAAATGGGGCAGGGGGGTTGAGGACTGAGGATACATCATATATCCTGACATCACATATGCAGCCTGACTCCTGAGTTGCTCCAGCACTTTGTGCCGTTATTTGCAGTTCCGTGGGTCCCATTCTTCATGAGATGCTTTGTTGGCCTGGCCCATAACCAGATGATTCCTCTTTGAGATGCCGTGAATCACAGTGACTACAGCATCATCCCCCCCTCCCCCCCCCCCCCCCCCCCCCCCCACTCCCACACCCTCCCAACCTTTGCACATCCCCCAAACCTTTCCACGCGTCATTTTAATTTCATATTTTATGTATTTTCTGTTTTTATGACTGTTGTCCAATCGATTTCCCTCCTGGAATAAATAAAGTTCTATTGCATCGTGTCACAGCGCCCAAGCCTCAAGTTGGGTTCATTCCCACATGCTGGGTCAGAACCGTATTGTGGGCTGAAGGGCCTGTTGCTGTGCTGTACTGGTGCAGAAGGGTTCAGTCCAGTGATAAGGAGTGGTGGTGGGTAGGGATGATGCTGTAGTCACTGTGATTCACGGCATCTCAAAGAGGAATCATCTGGTCATGGGCCAGGCCAACAAAGCCTCTCATGAAGAATGGGACCCACGGAAATACAAATGAAGGCACAAACTGCTGGAGCAACTCATGTCAGGCAGCATACCACACGACATCAGTCTACTCCATGACAGAAGGGGAGGAGTTGTACAGTTGATAGCCACAGGGAAGAAGTTCTCCTGTGGCGTTCTGTGCTGCATCTTGGTGGGACCAGTCTGTTGCTGAAGATTCTCTTGTCAAAGTCAAAGTCAATTTTATGCACCAACGATGGTGTGGTAAAATGAATTTGCCAGCAGCGACACAAGTAAAAAGAACACACAATACACAATAGAATCCAACATAAACATCCACCACAGCATTCTTACTGCGGTGGAAGGCACAAAGTTCAGCCAGGCCTCCTCCTTTGTTCACCCGTGGTCAGGGCCATGAACCCTCCGTAGTCGCCGCTACGGACGGTCCAATGTACAGGCCCTCTCATCAGGATGACCTAAACTCCGACATCGGGACGGACGAACACGCTCCGCGGCTTGGAGGTCCCGAATCGGCACTTTCCTACCGGAGCCCGCGGCTTCAGGATGTTATAGGCCGCAGGCCGGTGGTCGGAGCTCTTCTCCGGCGATCCCCGGCGATCCCCGTCGAGGGATACCAGGGTCCGGATAGTAAGTCCACGCCACGCCCGTGGCTAGAAGCTCCGCAGACCATGGCCCCATGATGCCAAAGTCAACAGGCCAGCGATCGGAGCACTCCTTCAGGTTGACTAGTGTGTCATGGAGGGAGTGAGATGTATTATCTAGGATGCTCCGCAGTTTGAGGAGCATCCTCCCCTCCAAGACCACCTCCCATGAATCCAACTCTGTCCCCAGGACGGAGCCAGCCTTCCTGATGAGTTTATTGATCCTGTTGGCATCCGTGGCCTTCGCCCCGCTGCCGCGGCACACGGCAGCAAAGAAGATGGCACTGGCTACCACCGATTGGTAGAACCTCTGCAGCATCTTACTACAGATGTTGAAGGAGCGGAGCCGTCTCAAAGAGTACAGGCAGCTCTGTCCCGTCTTGTACAGGGCCTCAGCATTCCTGGATCAGTCCAGTTTACTGTCCAGGTACACTCCAAGGTATTTGTACTCCCTGGTAAATTGTGATAGTTCCCACAGTAGAACTGCTTATCTTTCTTTTCATTCATTAATTTAATGTTCGTTGTGTGCAGTGGTGCAATCTTAAATTTTCTCCAAGTCGTCAATCACAGAACAAAATGTTTTTCTGCCTAAAATTCAATTATGGAATAAAATGTATTTCATTTTATAATTCTTTTTTATGTCCTTATTTTGTGGAGGCAGAATTCCTTTCATCTGTGGAATTTTCAGTTGATATTTGCTGACTCAGCTGCACAAATTAATTTTTCAGCGACATCCCATGTGGGTTTGCTCCTCCACTGAGATTGTGCAGGAAATGTTCTGAAGTTCTGCACGGCAGCACAAGGCTTTAATGGTTCACAAGTAACTTTATTCTCACAGTGAAGGTAGATAAAAATGCTGGAGAAACTCAGCGGGTGCGGCAGCATCTATGGAGCGAAGGAATAGGTGACGTTTCGAGTTGAGACCCTTCTTCAGACCCGAACTTCTTCAATCTGACCTTTCTGTCCTGGGCCTCCTCCATGGCCAGAGTGAAGCCCAGCACAAATTGGAGGAGCGGCACCTCATATTTCGCTTTGACTTCTGCAATTTCAGGTAGTCCGTGCTTTCTCCCGTCCTTTCCCTCCCCATCCCAGCTCTCCCACAGCCCACTGTCCCCGCCTCTTTCTTTCTTCTTCCCACCCCCCACCCCGCCATACATCAGTCTGAAGAAGGGTCTTGACCCGAAACATCACCTATTCCTTCGCTCCATAGATGCTGCTGCACCCGCTGAGTTTCTCCGGCTTTGTCTACCTTCGATTTTCCAGCATCTGCAGTTCCTTCTTAAACCTATCCTCACAGTGAAATACTTTGTTTTACATACAACCCGGCGTAATCACACAACACACAAGCACAATCATACAGGTAGGTGTAATAGAGTGCACTAGTTGTTGTGTAAATAGTAGGTCTATTCGAGGCAGAACGCAAAAACATTATCATATTTGAACCTTTCGTGTCTCCAGTTGCTAAAGACATCGAGCCTTAACTTGGCCTTAAAGGCCCATCAGACTGAGAGCTGATAGATGTGGTACAATTATGAGAGCTATACAGTGAGTAGGTGGTCAGAACCTTTCTTTTCCCGGGTAGTAATGTCAAATACTAGAAGGCATCACTTTAAGCTGAGAGGGAGGAGCTGCATGGGGCAGTTTCCTCTACAGAGATCAGTGACACCTCACCATAATAACAAGGGACTGCAGATGCTGACATAGCAAAAACAGACACAGAGTGCTGGAGTAACTCAGCGGGTCAGGCAGCATAGACACATAGAAACATAGAAAAATAGGTGCAGGAATAGGCCATTCGGCCCTTCGATTCTGCACCACCATTCAATATGATCATGGCTGATCATCCAACTCAGTATCCCGTACCAGCCTTCTCTCCATACCCCCTGATCCCTTTAGCCACAAGTTCCACATCCAACTCCCTCTTGAATATAGCCAACGAACTGGCCTCAACGACCTTCTGTGGCAGAGAATTCCAGAGACTCACCACTCTCTGTGTAAAGAATGTTTTCCTCATCTCGGTCCTAAAAGAATTCCCCCTTATCCTTAGACTGTGACCCCTTGTTCTGGACTCCCCAAACATCGGGAACAATCTTCCTGCATCTAGCTTGTCCAACCCCTTAAGAATTTTGTAAGTTTCTATAAGATCCCCCCTCAATCTCCTAAATTCCAGTGAGTACAAGCCGAGTCTATCCAGTCTTTCTTCATATGAAAGTCCCGACATCCCAGGAATCAGTCTGGTGAATCTTCTCTGTACCCCCTCTATGGCAAGAATGTCTTTCCTCAGATTTGGAGACCAAAACTGTACGCAATACTCCAAGTGTGGTCTCACCAAAACCCTGTATAACTGCAGTAGAACCTCCCTGCTCCTACACTCAAATCCTTTTGCTATGAATGCTAACATACCATTTGCTTTCTTCACTGCCTGCTGCACCTGCATGCCTACTTTCAATGACTGGTGTACCATGACACCCAGGTCTCGTTGCATCTCCCCTTTTCCTAATCTGCCACCATTCAGATAATAGTCTACCCTCATGTTTTTGCCACCAAAGTGGATAACCTCCCATTTATCCACATTATACTGCATCTGCCATGCATCTGCCCATTCACTCAGCCTATCCAAATCACCCTGCAGCCTCCTAGCATCCTCCTCACACCTAACTATACCCCCCAGCTTGGTGTCATCTGCAAATTTGGAGATGTTGCATTCAATTTCCTCGTCCAAATCATTAATATATATTGTAAATAGCTGGGGTCCCAGCACTGAGCCTTGCGGCACCCCACTAGTCACTGCCTGCCATTCTGAAAAGGACCCGTTTACTCCTACCCTTTGCCTCCTGTCTGCTAGCCAGTTCTCTATCCACATCAATACTGAACCCCCAATACCGTGTGCTTTAAGTTTATATACTAATCTCTTATGTGGGACGTTGTCAAAAGCCTTCTGAAAGTCCAGATATAACACATCCACTGGTTCTCCCTTATCCACTCTACTAGTTACACCCTCGAAAAATTCTATCAGATTTGTCAAACATGATTTACCTTTCGTAAATCCATGCTGACTTTGTCCAATGATTTCACCACTTTCCAAATGCGCTGCGATCCCATCTTTAATAACTGACTCTAGCAGTTTCCCCACTACCGATGTTAGACTAACTGGTCTGTAATTCCCCGCTTTCTCTCTCCCTCCTTTTTTAAAAAGTGGGGTTACATTAGCTACCCTCCAATCCTCAGGAACTACTCCAGAATCTAAGGAATTTTGAAAAATTATCACTAATGCATCCACTATTTCTGTGGCTACCTCCTTGAGTACTTTGGGATGCAGACCATCTGGCCCTGGGGATTTATCGGCCTTTAATCCGTTCAATTTACCCAACACCACCTCCCGGCTAACCTGGATTTCACTCAGTTCCGCCTTCTTATTTGACCTCCGGTCCACTGCTATTTCCGGCAGATTATTTATGTCTTCCTTAGTGAAGATAGAACCAAAGTAGTTATTTAATTGGTCTGCCATGTCCTTGTTCCCCATGATCAATTCACCTGCTTCTGACTGCAAGGGACCAACATTTGTTCTAACTAGTCTCTTTCTCTTCACATATCTATAAAAACATTTGCAGTCAGTTTTTATGTTCCCTGCCAGTTTCCTTTCATAATCTATTTTCCCTTTCCTAATTAAGCCCTTTGTCCTCCTCTGCTGGATTCTGAAATTCTCCCAGTCCTCTGGTAGGCTTCTTTTTTTGGCCAATTTGTATGCCTCATCTTTGCCAGCATCTGTGGAGAACATGGATAGGTGACATTTCGGGTCAACGCCTTTCTTCAGACTGACACTCAGTGGAGAGGGAAAGAGAGATATAGAACAAATCTCTCTG
Organism: Raja brachyura; assembly: GCA_963514005.1. Next base: position 1,130,276 of record OY740791.1, read on the forward strand.
AAGAAGGGTCTTGACCCGAAACGTCACTTATTTCCTTCGCTCCATAGATGCTGCCTCACCCTCTGAGTTTCTCCAGCATTTTTGTCTACCTTAGAACAAATGTATGATTCTTCCTGCTTTCCGGCTCTACGCATTCATTTGTTCAATATCTCTCTATATCACCATCTATATCTCTTGTTTCCCTTTCCCTTGACTCTGAGTCTGAAGAAGGGTCTCACCGTGAAACGTCACCTGTCCATGTTCTCCACAGATGGTGCCTGAGCTGTTGAGTTACTCCAGCATTGTGTGTTTATCTTTGGTTTAAACCAGCTTTTGCACTTCCTTCCTACACATTTCCGGGGTTACTTGGTGTGACTGTCTGCATGCTTTGTGTCAATATGTGCATTTTGTTTCTGCCACATGTTGACATCAGCAGCTCTCTCTGCAGCTACATCCCACCAGCAGCTGGCCCTTCCATCAGCAAGACCAGCTCCATAACCATTACAAATAAACCACTCGATATTGCTTTGATGTTTGTGATGATGCTCTGCACCATCTAAACCCTTCATTTTCTCTGACACCATTTATTATCCAATGGCTGTGTTGACTTTGTCGCACCTGTATCAAGGTGCAAGATGGTCTCTACTACAATGTCTCTTTGGATTGAAGTTAACAATGAGATTGTTTCTTTTCCACTTTAGTTTTTATTGCTTTTATGTATACACAAATAAAACACAAATAGAACAATGAAACATAAAACAATACAATGAAACGTACTACAGTGTAGCGGGGGGTTCAGTTTACAATTAATGATGCAGTATACAGAACTATTTTCATATTAAAACATTTTCCAATAACTTACATTATTGTCAATAAAATTATACAGTGTCACTCCATGACCAATATTTCCTGCACTATGTCTAACCATTGTCTAAGTCTGGGTGTGTCCGCTGCAAGCCAGTTTCTTGTAATGGCCTTTCTGCCAGCTGTGAGTAGGATTTTAACCAAGTAATGGTCTTCCTTCAGCACCACTGTATTTATATTACCCAGGTATAAAATGGAACACTTCTTGGAGACTGTATATCCTAATACCTTCGTTAATAGTAAGATTAAACAAGAACTTACCAGATTGAAGTTTGATCTTGATTTTATGAGGAGTTACGTTGGTGATTACGTGAAGAAGGCCCGCCATGTGCAGCAAACTTCAAAGCAGCGGTGTGAAATCACAAATAAACAACACCGAAGTAAACAGTAAGATCAGTGACTCGGGAACTACCAGATGATCTTTTATGAGAGAGGGTTGGGCGTGGTGGGCCCGTAATCACCAACGTAACTCTTCATAAAATCAAGATCAAACTTCAAACTGGTAAGTTCTCGTTTCATCTTACTATTTTACTTCGGAGTCACGTGAGTGATTCCGTGAAGAGTTCAAAGCTTTGTGATTTCATGCCGCAGATTACAATCTCGGCATCCCACTGCATTTGATTGACTCGAAAGAGAAATAAATGCATTAGTAATAACATTGTATTCAATGTAATGATAGGGTTTATTTAACAATGTAAACAAACAACAGTACCGCTAAAATTTAGGTACTTAAAATGTCATTGGCAAACAGCCCTGGATTGACGATTGGCCGATGATAAAATTCTGAAACATCAGCTCATTTGCCCATCCGACGGCCGCTAAAATTTGGTTGAAGGCCACATCCCTCCCTTTGGCCGCGAACATAGCTGCTGCCCTAGTATAATGAGATGTAAACACACTATCTAAATGATATACTGACGTTGATGCTGACCAGGTGGAATAAGATATACAATCGTCAATGTTAATACCTGTTACAGCCACCTGAAATAGTCTGAACCGACCTTCTCTTGTGTAATTGTTTATTAACCATACTTCTGAGGATTCTGGTGGCCTTGATAACATAAAAATGAGACCGTGGGGTATTCGAAATGATCTTAAAAATCATGCCAGCCCTGGTCTGCTCTGCTAGTGTAGACCAGAATGTAAAATGTAATGGCATGAACAGCCAATTCCAGCCTGTCCAGCCACAGCGTTTGCAATGTTTTGCCGTCGTTGTGCTGATATTAGAGTCATGACTAAGGATGTAGCTGGAACCCCTTGGTGAAGTAATGTTTACACATTTACAATAACCAACTACATAATCGTGTGATGTGAGTACTTGTATCAAGATCTTTTTAACAACTTGATATCCGGGTTGGACCCGACAATGTAGTTCCCTTATGTTACAGCTGTAATTTCTCTATAACTGAACTATTGTCAATATCACTTAAAATGAACTGGAAATGTCAGTAATTTGTATCGTATCAAAAATGTATTATTAATATTTAACAAACATTTCTGATCCCCTCAATAGAGATGTACTGTTTTTTTGGATGCTATCCATGCATACTGCAGTGAACACCCTCATGGCTAAATGTGACAACCTGAGGCATTGAAAATGTGTAAGTCAATAATCATTTTACTGTGCAAAGACCAGTCTCCTGAACCACAGTTTAAAACAGCAAGTTCTTGCTTTTTGGCATAACTGTACCGTTGTGCCATAATGCCTGATGAAGCAGGCAACATGAATGTTTGGCCAGTCCGATAGTATGAATTGAAACGAGGTCTCGCTGACTGTTTTAAAACACAGCTAATGAGGAAGACATAAAGTCCATTCCTCCTATTGAAGCGAGAATGCATTTCTCCACACTGTTGTGTCGCATATTTTTGCAAACAGTGAAACATGCATAAACATGATGAACATTTGATGAAGTATTGAATCATGCTTTCATCATACTTTGAGATCCAACACTTATTCTGTGTTATCATCAATCTAAACTGGACGATACACCAGTGGCAAGGAGATTAATTACAGGATATTCTTCCTAATTACCATGAGACTAACATATGTCACCATTGTAGAGTAGCAACTTAAATTTGTTCATGAAGAATATGTATATTCACTCAAAACCTTACTCAACGGTGCATTTAGTGTATATATTTAGTTGATACTAACAACTGAAGAATTGGTAACTCATGCAATCTCCACTACCTTTGAGTAGGTGGTGGTATTTGGAACTTCTCATCTTAGACTTCTAAACATCAGTTCATAATAATTGAATTCAACCAACCACACTACTGTAGCGAGTTTCAAGTTCAATGAGTTATTGTCATGTTCAGCAATGCTGAATACTGTTACTTCATCATTGTGGCTGAAGTAGCCTCAGCTGGCAATAGCACAAGGTTGTCAGCAACTATCTAATTACTACTTACACAATATCAGTTCCTTGATTTGCTCAGCTGTAACAAAGCTGCTATATTGCCAATTACTCTTAATGAAAATAACTCAGTTTTGTAACAGATTGTTATAACCCCAATCTCTTGCCATAAGGAGGAGACAAGGCTAATAATAATTTTACTTCGGAGTCACTTGAGTGACTACGTGAAGACCCCGCCAGCGCGCATGCGCGACATATCGTCGAACGCAGGCGGAAGAGACAGTCGGGAGGAGCGGGGCTCCTCCAGCGTAAGTTTAAAAAACTTACGAAAGGTAAGTCTCACCGGAGTGGTGAGCGTGGCGACTCAGTGTATACTTGTTTTTTCAGGAATTCTACATGGAGTCGCGGAAATCGAAAAGAGCTGCGGCAAGAGCTGCTGCCATGGAGAGCAGCCAGCAGCGTGCCGCTTCTCCTGAGCTGCAGGTGTTATCCGCAGCTCCCGACTTTTCGCCTATGAGGGCCGCAGATACGCCGCGGTCGGGCGGTAAATCCACCCGAAAGTCGGACGGGGCCGCCGACCCAGCTGGGTCCAGTCCCGAGGACACCCCGTTCGCTGATAGTGACGGGGGTCGTCTTGCCCGCATGGAGCGGATGGTGGAGCAATTGCTCCAGCGTGACCTGCTTTTGCAGGGGCAGAGTCACGGTGGGCCTCTTCGCAGGCCCACGGCAGGATCCTATCATGGACTGCCTAATGTCTCGCCCTCTTCGCAGGGGAGCATTGGGGGTCAGAACTGGGCTGACCCTGAAGAGGGGGAGTTGGCTGAACAACCAACAGTGTCAGGGGTGCAAGAAGAGTTACTGGATATGGTAAACAAGCATGCAGTTCCTTCTCAAAAAGGCCTACCTATCCACCCAAAGCTGGCAGCTAGTATCAATTATATGACTACAAACCAGCTTCAGGAGCAAGCCATCAATGCAACAGCTGATAAGTATCTTGCTCCTGAAAATTGTAACTCACTGACTGTTCCTGCGGTGAATAACCCTATATGGGGGAACACGAGCCCTACGATTAGAGGGCAAGAAGTCAAACTTCAGAGGATCCTGAAACTTTTGACCGCCGGGATTACGGCAGTGACCAGAACTGCGGTGGGAATAGAGTTACTGGAAGAACTACAGGATGCTCTGGCCTTGCTGTGTAACACACAGTACGAGATAAAAAACTACAGGAAGAGCATTATCAAACCGGCACTTAACCCCAAGTTTGCGGGGTTATTTACGAACTCCCTACCCCGGTCCAGCATTCGCCTAGCCGAAAGTTTATACTTTCACAAAAAGAAAGAACGGCAGGCCATGCTGAACTATTAAGACGAATTAGTAAAGGGGTAATTGAGAGAACCACCAGAGAATCTCAGGAGTTCGTATCTAATATATTTACCAAAAATAAAAAAGATGGCGGGTGCCGCATAATCATAGATCTGACCGAACGGAATACTTCTGTTCAGTATGTTCATTTCAAAATGGACACTTTTGACACAGCTAGACAGCTAATAGCTAATGGGTACTACATGGCATGCATTGACCTTAAAGATGCATACTATTCAGTGCCAATACACAAGGATCATAGGAAATACCTTAAACTTATCTGGATGGGACAATTATGGCAATATAAAGCCTTACCCAATGGGTTATCATCAGCACCCAGGCTGTTCACCAAAATATTGAAACCAGCTTTGGCCTATTTAAGGAAACAAAACCATACTGTTATGGCCTACCTTGATGATATCCTCATTGTCGGGGAGAATTTGGAAACGGCTACATTGGCAGTTCTAGCCACAAAACATCTCTTTCAAAAGCTGGGGTTCATCATACATCCAGATAAATCAAAGTTGGAACCCTCTACTACCATGGATTACTTGGGGTTCACCATTGACTCGGTGCAAATGTCTATCACCTTACCACCGAACAAGGTGGTGGACTTGATAGAAGCTTGCAGGAGCCTTACTGGCATCAGGGATCCATCCATACGGCAGGTGGCCAGGGTAATTGGGAAGATAGTGGCTGCTTTTCCCGCAGCACAATTCGGACCACTACATTATCAAAACCTACAAAGAGCTAAAATTATAGCTCTCAAAAGTCATGCAGGCCATTTCGACAGGCCTATGAAGTTACCAGAAAAGGCAAGAATTGAATTAAATTGGTGGATGGAAAATGCTCAATTCTGTTCCAAACCCATCACTATCATAAATCCCTCGGTCATCTTACAAACTGATGCCAGTGCCAAAGGTTGGGGAGCAACTAATACCACCACTAGTTGTGGAGGCAGATGGAGTGCACAAGAGCTAACCCTATTTGAAACATTGGGGATTAATTATTCAGAAATGCTGGGAGCATTTCATGGCCTTAGGGCATACTGCTCAGACATGCACCAAGTACATGTTAGATTACAAATTGACAACACCACAGTGGTGGCTTATATTAATCATATGGGTGGAATAAAGTCGATATCATGTGATGAATTGGCTAATAATATCTGGCACTGGTGTCTGCAAAGGGAAATTTGGATTTCAGCCACTTACCTTCCAGGTAAGCTAAACACAGTGGCAGACACCAGGTCACGCAAATTCAACGACAACATAGAATGGATGTTGCATCGGAAAGTGTTCACAGATATTGTAGAACGTTATGGGACACCAGATATCGACCTTTTTGCATCCAGATTAAATCACCAACTGCCAACATATGTTGCTTGGGAACCAGACCCAGGGGCAGTAGCAATGGACGCTTTCACGCTACATTGGGGGGATTTGTTCTGTTATGCCTTTCCCCCCTTCTGCCTCATCAGTCGGGTCTTGCAAAAAATCAGACAAGACTCCGCATCGGGTATTTTGGTTGTGCCCGACTGGCCTACCCAACCATGGTTCCCAGCGGTACAGAAGATGGCCACAGAACCTTGTATTCGGGTCAACAAACGACCTAGCCTATTAATACATCCCGTCACAGGGGAACACCATCCATGTCATGACCGCATGGACCTGTTGATTTGCAGATTCTGAAACGGCCACTTCTGGGATACGGACTCACCAACAGAACAATAGATACCATCTCAGCGTCATGCAGGGAGTCCACTAGGAAACAGTACCTGACCTACATCAGGAAGTGGGAAGTGTTCTGCTCTACAACAAACACAACCTACGAATCGGCTACCATCACGGAAGTTCTGGAATTCCTGGCTACCCTTCACTACGATGAAGGATTAAGCTACAGTGCCATTAATTGTGCCAGGAGTGCCCTATCAACCTATCTGGGCAAGGGGAGTGATCAACTGGGCATTGGATCACATCCATTAGTGTCTAAGCTAATGAGAGGAATATTTAATTCCAATCCCCCCAGGCCCAGATACAACCACACGTAGGATATCAGCATAGTATTGACTATGTTGCGAGGATGGACACCAAATTCGGGGCTCACCTTGGACAAACTCACCTACAAAATGGTAATGATTATGGCACTTGTCACGGCACAACAGGTCCAGTCCCTGCACAAGTTAAATCTGGATGCCATGACTATCTCCAATGGCAAAATCACTTTTCATATGCAGGGGCTGTTAAAACAAGATCGACCCGGATCGTCTGGACATACATTAGAGTTTCTAGCCTATCCAGCAGATACTCGACTCCGCATCGTCACTTTGATATCACGTTACATTTCAGTCACCAAGTCTCTCAGGGGCACGGAGAAAGCTTTGCTTATAAGCCACAAAAAGCCCCACCACAAAGTCACGGTGCAAACCATATCTAGATGGTTAAGGGTGGTACTGGATGCGGCGGGGGTGGACACTAATATTTTAAAATCTCACTCCACCAGGGCAGCATCCACTTCGGCGGCTAGGATGATGGAAGGTCCCATGGACCACATCCTGGCCACAGCGGGTTGGAGCAATGAGAAGACGTTTCAACGCTTTTATAACAAACCCGTGGCCTCTCCTGACTCTTTTGCAGGAATCATTTTGAGTTCTGCTAAATAATTACCCTATATGGGATATATATTTTGTTTTGGTATGAATAAATACCTATTTTGTTTTTCAGCCAGTGTCATGTCTGAAATACGTTCATCCTCTTATCCCAGCATAGCAGTGTGTGAGCATGGGGTGTTCCAGGGCATGAAATCACAGAGCTTTGAAATCTTCACGTAGTCACTCACGTGACTCCGAAGTAAAATAGTAAGATTAAATGAGAACTTACCAGTTTGAAGTTTGATCTTTATTTTATGAGGAGTTACGATGAGGGATTACGTGCCCTCCGCTCCCAAACCCTCTATTATAAAGATCAACTGGTATGAAAGTTCTCTCTTATCTTACTATATTAGTCTACGTTGCTGTCTGTGATTTCACACCACTGCTTTGAAGAATGTCGCGCATGCGTGCTGGCGGGGTCTTCACGTAATCCCTCATCGTAACTCCTCATAAAATAAAGATCAAACTTCAAACTGGTAAATTCTCATTTAATCTTACTAGTAAAGGCAAATCCCAATGACCAACAAACAGTTTACCCCATACTGCAAAGCATTACTGTTATAGAACAGTTATATTGTCTTTGATAACCTCTCTTACCTTATGAATCTGTTGAAGTCAGGAATAAGTTTTTACATTCGGAAAGTTCATATGCCTGATACTCTCCATTCTTCATAATAACATGCCAATCCTGCATTATTGCATGGGTGGTTTGCATGAGAACTTCTTCCCAATTTCCAAACCATGGCCATAATCCAATTTACTTGGAATGCTCCAGCTGTGCCTCAACCAAATATTTTGACCCTTTGTGTGTTGTACAAACAAATGTAAATATTACAACTTGTGAACGGTGCACTACCAAAATTTTGGAAGTGCTAGACCCATTTAGTTGAGCATGATTGGAAGGTGCATGGAATTTCTGAGCTATCATGGTGCCCCCAGCTCCAGTGAACCACTACTGCCGATGAGCACCTGTGGTGCGTTCTGAACGATGACTTTTGCCCGTCGTTGGCCGAATTAATTCATCTGCCAGGCTTCTTCCCCTGTAGAATAGACCTACCTGAATAACCAATTCAGCGGCTGGCTCTCATATCCCCCTGTTGGCGTTGTTCACTGCCGGCACATATGTGCTTGAGTCTGTTCTATTGACATCTTTAGAGCCCGGAGTCATCTTGACCTTTTGCTCTTCCCTCCTCAGAGAGCGTGATTCGTAGGCAACTCTAACAGGCGCTGCCGCAGGCCGTAGGATACAAATACTGATACGAACCCATTGGCCTTAACCCAATAGAATATTTTACTGGGATGGCAACTTTATTGTCAGGAAAAGTACCTCTGACATGTGCCCTTCATCCCTTTGGGCATGCACCACGGCCATACCCTGAGACTCAATGTCAGCAGGATACTGACCCATCTTGGTCTCTGCCTCCGAGAAGGAGACCTCTGCAGCACTGTATACAACAGTTGCTGTATTTAGGATAATCGTTTCAACGCACTATCCAGCCCCGGTGAGGAATTCATCCCCAGACTCCGTGGGCCTTGCTCTCTAGCCCCGGTGGAGAATCATCTCCCGACTTCATGGGCGAGCAGATATGTGTGAATTTGAGCAACCCTGTCCCAGGCGTTGCTGGCACCGCCTTTCATAAAGGCCAACACTTTTTGACATGAAACAGCCCTGCATCAGGCGCTGTTGGCACAGCTCTCCCGTAGGCCGGCACTTCACACATGAAGCAGCCCTTTCAGGTGCTGCTGGCACAGCTCTCAGATAGTCCGGTAATGTCACAAATGAAACAGCCCTGCATCAGGTGCTGTTGGCACGGCTCTCCCGTAGGCCGGCACTTCACACATGAAGCAGCCCTGTCAGGCTCTGCCGGCGCGGCCTGTCCCATAGGCCCGCACATTTTACACATGAAGCAGCCCTGTCAGGCTCTGCTGGTGCGGCCTGTCCCATAGGCCCACGCTATTGCTGTGTAAACTCACTAAATCAACATTTAGTGTACAGCATTACCTGTGAAGGGTAAAAATAAATCATAGCAACCTGTGCTTAAACAATTATAACATTGTCACAACATATAACAATAACGTTTTACTTTGCCTTTAGCTTTTACTTAAAGAAAAAACACTATAAAATACATACTTTTTATTATAAGGAGAAACCCTTTATAGCCCGACTCACCTGAGTCCAAATAGGGCTGAATGAGTCCCAGTAATTGCTTGACTGGGGACCAACGTCTGTGAGCCACTGACCCCACTATCAGTGGCTTCAGCGTTGCTTTGTTGCCGTTCCAATGGCATCCCACAGGCTGGGAGCCGCTGACCCCCCTGTCAGTGACTCTGCTTGAATTCCTTGCCGTTCCCACGGCATCCCGCAGGCTGTGGAGCCGCTGACCCCCCCCCCCCCCCCCTGTCAGCGACTCTACTTAAATTTCTTGCCGTTTTTACGGCATCCCTGCAGGCTGGGGAGTCACTAACTGCACTGTTAGCGGCTCCTTATCTCGCAACCCGATCAATTTTGCCAGTTTATCCGCATTTGCGGTCGGACTGGAATTTCCCCGCAGTCCATAACCGGCAACTTGTTGGGCTGCGAAACTGGCAGGAAAAACCTCTGTAAAAAGAGGCTCCTGCCTAAAAACCTCTGGTAAGTAAAAAACCAAACTTACCTTTTAAGTTTAACTTACAACCGGCAGGAGCTCGGCCTGCCAGACTGGTGCTTGCGCCAATACGGCTGACGTACTGCTGCGCATGCGGCCTGGCGGGCCTTCTTCACGGAATCACTCACGTGACTCCGAAGTAAAATTCTGAATTCACTCTGTCCCAAAATGGTTCTATTTTTGGGCAACTCCAGAAGATATGTGCATGATTTGCGTCTGTTTGACCACATTGCCTCCAGCATGTTTGCTGCCTTAGAATTTACTTGCTTTTTATGTTAGGCGTAATAAATAAACAAATCAAATTTTTCCAATTAAATTCTCTCCAATTTTGTGAATTAGTGGATTAGTGTCGCACACATATGATGCCATTCTTCTTCTGAGATTCTGAGATTCAATTCCTTTTCCCACTTAAATTTTACATAAAATGTAGTTTTAGCTTGACATTCCATTAAACTATGATGAAGTTTAGAAATAACCCTTAATGTTTTTTGATGATATGCACTAACTATCACTTCTATCACTGGATTCTTTTCTTCTAGTGCCTCCCTTTTTACCTTTTTATTGTATTAATCTCTCAGTTGGAGGTATCTAAACAGGTCTTGGTTCCGAAGTGCAAATCTATCCTTCAAATCTTGAAAACTTCTTAGATCTCCATTTTCAATAACAGTACAAAATGCAGTCATTCCTTTCTTCATCCACTCTTTAAATGTTGAGTCATACATCCCTGGTTTAAATTCATTATCCAAAGCTATCCATCTTAAAACTTGTTGTCCTTTATTCAGTTTAAGTTGCCTGGTAAGAGTGAACCAGGTTTCTAAAGTAAATATCGTTATTGGATCGATTATACTCCTGATATGTCCAGGAAGCGCTTTTTCTCCCAAAAGTGTTTGGATGTGGTAGTCATTGATATATGTCTAAATCTCTTTCCACCTAGCTATTTAGCTGTCCTCACACCAATTAATTAGTGGTCGAAGTTGGGCTGCATAGAAATATATCCTAAAATTTGGAAGTGCCATTCCACCTTTGTCCTTTGGCAACTGGAGTGTAGTGTATCGAATTCTGGCCTTCTTTCCTCCCCAAATAAATCTAGATATTAATTTATCCCATTCTGTGAATTGTTTTAATGGTACTTCTATTGGCAGAGATTGAAACAAGTACAATAGCCTTGACAAAATATTCATTTTCACCACATTTATCTTACTACTGAGATTGTTTCTAAAGATGGGATTTGAAATCTCTGTAGGCTTTGTTGAATCCCACTCCTCCAATCTTTCTTCTATTTACTTTTCCTCCTTTGTCCTGGAGAAGCGGTAATTCATTATCTAATCCAAGACACTTTCTCCGCTCACGTTCCATGACTGTAAGAACCTCCGGTAGTCCCTGGCTGCCCATTGAAGACCAGACTTTGCTGCTGTGGCTATTTTATGAATGGATCTGATTAACATGATGCGGGAGAGATTCACTCAGGGTGTTAGCTGGACTTGTGGCCTTGAGTTACATGGAGAGGCTGGATAGGCTGGGTCTTTTTTCTCCAGAGAGGTGACCTTACTGAGGTGTACAAGATCATGAGAGGCATGCATACACTCACGATCTTTTCCCCAGAATTGAAGGATTATAAAATTAGAGGGCACAACCTTAAGGTGAGAAGGTAGAGATTTAACAGGAATTCCAAGGGCAACCTTTTCACTCAGAGGGTAGTCCGTATCTGGAACAAGCTGCCAAAGGAAGTGACCTAATAAACCAGCTTTAATCAAGAATTAATCTCTGAATTTTAGAGTTACCCATAACTTTGGTACTGAAAGATTAAAAAAAGTTATGGAATAAATTCTGGCAGGGAGAGTGGGTGGAAATGATTAATGTGGAACATAAAGAGTAGTATCCCGAAAATCATGCTTCACTTTGATGGCACTTTGACGATCAGCCATGATCACATTGAATGGCGGTGCTGGCTCGAAGGGCCAAATGACCTACTCCTGCACCTATTGTCAATTGTCTATTGTCACTGCCAAATGTAGTCCCTCTTCTGGGAAGCTAAATGTTGGACAATGTCTATGAGAAGAAAAGTCTCCTGGCTACTCAATGCAAAGCCCTTAGCACAGGCATTGTATCTTACGGCACGGAAACAGGCCCTTCGGCCAACTCATCCATGATAACCAAGGTGCTGCACCTAAGCTAGGCCCATTTGCCTGTATTTGGCCCATATCCCTCTAAACCTCCCTATCCACGTCTCTGTCCAAATGTCTTTTAATGTATTTTAATCTGCTGGAAGAAATTGTAGTCAGAGCCATTTAACAGATAATCTAAGATCAGAATGAAAACTTTGAATCTGCGCAAGAGATCACCTATGGGTTACTGTAGTAATGTTGTGATGATATTCTACGTTGATGACAATAAATGATATTTCACAACCATTCCTCATGGCCTCCCTCTGATTAGTTGTAATAGCCGTCCATCCATTTTTTATTAATGTAGTGGGGAGGCTCATATTAAGCCACGTCCAGTTATTTTTATTACTTTTGTCGGATATTATTGATGATAAACATTGTTATTGAAAGTCAGTCATTTGGTATGATTTCCACGTCAACAAGAGAGCGGGAGACGTTTCTGTACACAGCGGGCGGTGGGTGCTGGAACGTGCTGCTGGGGGTGTTGGTGGAGGCAGATATGAGAGTGGGTTGTAGGTAGGAGCATGTATATGGAGGAGATGGAGGTCCCTGGATCACCAGGAGTTTCATGCTCACCATGGATTTGTAGTATCTGATTTGATTGGATAGCTCGCAAACAAAAGCTTTTCCCTGAACCTTGGTACACATTTTATCATTAATATTTAATGTTTTATGTGTCAATCTTCACTGTCACTGTATGTCATGTTGTTACTTGCGAGCGGAGCATTAAGGCAAATTCCTTGTATGTGAACACACTTGGCCAATAAACGTATTCATTCATTCATTCATTCATTCATGACAATCTTCTTCTTCTTGCGTACGGCGTGCACAGCCTAAAGTTGTAGGACAACTTATTCTATTTGATCTTATTTGATTGTGCACGCCGGGTTGATTGCATTCGTCGAAACAGGGTGGACCATGTGAATGTTGCAATCTTCCACCCCGTCCACGAAAATAATAAACCTAAATCTAGAGATAGTGGGCCAAAGGGCCTGTTGTCAGCAAACATCTTATCCATGTTCGATCATAAGTCCAGAGCTGGAGAACTGTGTTTACTTTGATGTATTTGTATTGAGGCAAGTCAGAGACTGTACTTTGAGCTGATGCATGAGATGAAGCTTTCTCTGGGGTGTGACAATGGGCAAGATGGACCTCTACTCATTGGAGTTTAGACAAAGGTATACTTTTATTGAGATATATAAGATTGTGAAGGCTCTTGACAGATTGGAGAGTGGCTCTTTCTCCATTTGGTTGACGCATATTCGGGATAATGGGTTCCTCATTGAAAGTGGAGAAGAGGAGGGTTGTCTTGGTGCCCATGTCTATGGCATGTTGGTGTCCATGTCTATGGCATGTTGGTGTCCATGTCTATGTCATGTTGGTGTCATGTCTATGGCATGTTGGTGTCCATGTCTATGTCATGTTGGTGTCCATGTCTATGTCATGTTGGTGTCCATGTCTATGTCATGTCGGTGCCCATGTCTATGGCATGTTGGTGCCCATGTCTATGTCATGTTGGTGCCCATGTCTATGGCATGTTGGTGTCATGTCTATGGCATGTTGGTGTCCATGTCTATGTCATGTTGGTGTCATGTCTATGGCATGTTGGTGTCCATGTCTATGTCATGTTGGTGTCCATGTCTATGGCATGTTGGTGTCATGTCTATGGCATGTTGGTGTCCATGTCTATGTCATGTTGGTGTCCATGTCTATGTCATGTTGGTGTCCATGTCTATGGCATGTTGGTGTCCATGTCTATGTCATGTTGGTGTCCATGTCTATGGCATGTTGGTGCCCATGTCTATGTCATGTTGGTGCCCATGTCTATGTCATGTTGGTGTCCATGTCTATGGCATCTTGGTGCCCATGTCTATGGCATGTTGGTGTCCATGTCTATGTCATGTTGGTGTCCATGTCTATGGCATCTTGGTGCCCACAGGTCTATGGCATCTTGGTGCCCATGTCTAGGGCATGTTGGTGTCCATGTCTATGTCATGTTGGTGCCCATGTCTATGGCATGTTGGTGTCCATGTCTATGGCATCTTGGTGCCCATGTCTAGGGCATGTTGGTGCCCATGTCTAGGGCATCTTAGTGCCCACAGGTCTATGGCATCTTGAGCCCACAGGTCTGTGGCATTCACTATCTAATCGAGGCCTTTGAAGACTGAGTCAATGGACATATTCAAGGCTGACAAGTAACTGGTGTTAACGTCAAGGTCAGATCAGACAGGATCTTTCTTTAAATTCATTTCTGGGACCCAAACTGCAAAGCTCCTCTCATTAAAGGCAAGTTAATATCTCCAAAATATGTAGGGAGTTAAGGGAAGTTAAATGCAAATTAAGCTTATAAAATCAATATATGTCACACGCAGGATGTCGCAGTTAGACTTAGCTGCCAGGATAATTGCCCAGCATTGCAATAATTCAGTCAAGCAGAACACTGTGGCAAGTTGCTTCATTGTATTAGCGCAAGCAAACAGGGATTACTGTGTAAGCATTGGTCTCCAGAGAGTGAATCAGGTTTACGATATTCCAAAGAAAGACACAAAATGCTGGAGTAACTCAGTGGGTCAGGCAGCATCTCTGGAGAACATGGATAGGTGACGTTTCACAGAGTGCTGGAGTAACTCAGCAGGTCAGGCAGCATCTGTGGAGAACATGGATAGGTGACGTTTCACAGAGTGCTGGAGTAACTCAGCGGGTCAGGCAGCATCTGTGGAGAACATGGATAGGTGAGGTTTCACAGAGTGCTGGAGTAACTCAGCGGGTCAGGCAGCATCTGTGGAGAACATGGATAGGTGACGTTTCACAGAGTGCTGGAGTAACTCAGCGGGTCAGGCAGCATCTGTGGAGAACATGGATAGGTGATGTTTCACAGAGTGCTGGAGTAACTCAGCGGGTCAGGCAGCATCTCTGGAGAACATGGATAGGTGACGTATCAGGTCGAGACCCTTCTTTTGACTTGTTTAAAGGCCTGTCCCACTTGGCGATTGTTTCTGCGACTGTCGGTGTCATATCAGTGTCGCCAAAAGATTTTGAACATTTCAAAATCCAGGGGCGACAAAAAAAATGCTGCATCACTTGAAAAAACAGCGCGCGTCATACATCATCACGCCGCAGTGTCGTCATGCCAATGACCTGATATGTCAGTCAATGATGCCGGTGGTCAACGAAACAAATGGGCAAGTGGGACAGGCCCTTCAGGATAAGGGATTGATATTCCCATTGAGGAAGCAGATTCAGAGCAAGAGGCAGTTGATTCACCTCTGATCTGATCTCAGACTTCACCTCAAAGTGATTTCCTTACATGGGTCATGCAACAGAGGTTACATTTAGCCTTGCATAATAAGGTGTGATGATGAACATGTCAGTAAGAGGTAATGATGTAATTAGAGGATATGTAAGTGAATTAATAGAGTAATTGCATATTAAATTAGAATCCAACATGCTGATGGTATTCTGCTGTATCTCAGCCATTGATGACAAAAAGATCACTTCGTTTACCCAGAATAAGGGCAGGTTGGTCAAAGCGAGGAATCTTATTTGTAGATTTTATCATGTAGGAAGGAACTGCCGATGCTGGTTTACTCCAAAGATAGACACAAAGTGCTGGAGTAACTCAGCGAGTCAGGCAGCATCTCTGGAGAGAAGGAATGAGTGATGGTTTGGGTCGAGACCCTTCTTCAGATTGTATCAGACTCAGGTTATATCCCTGTGCAGTACAATCTGAGTCTTAGATATGTACAGCACTAAACAGGCCATTTGGCCCACCTTGCCCTTGCTGACCAAGTTAGCACGCTGCAGCTTGCTCCAGGTTTTGTTGTAATTGGGATAGACATGAAAAGCTGGCATTGCATCCAGGATTAAAAAATTATACATTTATTGAAAATATTCATTACAATTAGAGAAAATAATGTTGATGTAAGTTGGTAACCTGATGTGTGTGGGTGTGGGTGTGAGTGTGTGTGGGTGTGTGTGTAGGTGTGTATGTGTGGGTGTGGGTGGGTGTGTGTGTGGGTGTGTGCATGTATGCGTGTGTACATGTGTGTGTGGCTGTGCATGTGTGTGTGTGTGTGTATGTGCATGTGTACGTGTATGTGTGTGTGCAGGGTTGTGTGTGTGGGCGTGTAGGTGGGTATGTAATTGTGTGTGTGTCTGTGTGTGTGTCTGAGTGTCTGTGTGTGTATGTGTGTGAGTACAGGCGTGTGTGCGTGTGAGTGTTAGTGAGTGTGTGAGTGTGTTAGTGAGTGTATGTGTTAGTGAGTGTATGTTAGTGAGTGTGTGTGTGTGTTTGAGTGTGTGTATGAGTGTGTGTTTGTGTGTTTGAGTGTGTGTGTGTTTATGATTGTGTGTGTTTATGATTGTGTGTGTATATGAGTGTGTGTGTGTGTGTGTGTGTGTGTGTGTGTGTGTGTCTCTGTGTATATGAGTGTGAATGTGTCTGTGTGACTACGCATGTGTGTGTGTGTGTGTGTATGTGTGACTACGCATGTGTGTGTGTGCTCCATCATAGAGCTGTATAGCCTGGAATCAGGCCATTCAGCCTATCGTGTGCATTCTGCCCAAGTGTCTTTTAAAAATCATAATGGTCGCCGCTTCTATAGCTTCCTCTGGCAGCTCGTTCCAGATGCAGACTTCCCTCTGTATTAACAAGTTGCCCCTAAGGTCTGTCTTAAGGGCCTGTCCCACCAGCATGCAACTCTATGCGATGAACGCGATCAAACTAGAAGCGGGGGCCGCGCGGAGGTCGGGTGATCCCCTGTACAGGGCCGTTGCCACCAGCATGCGCCTGCATGCGGCAAGCGCAACCAAACCGGCAGTAGGGGCCTCGCGGAGGTCGGGTGAGTGGCGCAACGTGGCGCAAAGTGAGGCGAACTTGGAGCGAAGTCTAAGGTAAGTTCGCCAGGACAGAGAGGGGCACACAGAGAGGGGCACCGAGGCACACACACACACAGAGGGCCACGGAGCCACACACATAGAGGGTCACGGAGGCACCTACAAATAGGTTCACGGAGGCACGATGTCGGGGCGGTGTGTAAATGTCGAGGCGACTGCGAGCCGACAAGCTGTTGCGGAATTTTTGGACATGGTCGGTTTTTCGGAGCCCCGCGCGGTGTCGGGACAAACTCGGGACGAACTCCGCACAATTTCGCACGGCTCCGGCGATCGACGTGGGACCGGTCCCGCGACGCCGGACGGCTCAAGCGACCACGTTAGGTCGCGCTAATCGCATAGAGTTGCATGCTGGTGGGACAGGCCCTTTAAATCTCTCCCTCTCACATTAAGCCTTTGCCTCCTAGTTTTAGAATCCAATGGAATTACACAGTGTGAATGGGCGATCGATAGACATTGTGGACTCGATGGGCTGAAGGGCCTGTTTCCATGCCGTATCTTTCAACAGTTCAATAGACCAGATCACCCCTCATCGTCCTGCGCTCCAAGGAATAAAGTCCTAGCCTGCTCAACCACTCCCTGTAGCCCAGGCCCTTGAGCCCTGACAACATCCTTGTAAATCTTTCCTGCATCCGATCCAGCCGAACAACATCCTACCTAGAATTGTTGCACTATTTCAGTCTGCTCTCATTCTACTATTTTACACTCGGTATGGTATGTATGTTGTATTTATCATTAGTGTATGTATACTGTTTATTCTGTGAGCTTTGAACCAGGAGTTTCATTGCATCCGGTTGTATATGAGAGTACACTAATCTGAACCTGAATCTGATCCGCATTTCTTACAGGGCGGCACTGTGGTGCAGCGGTAGAGCTGCTGCCTCACAGCGCCAGAGACCCGGGTTCCATCCTGACTACAGGTGCTGTCTGTACGGAGTTTGTACGTTCTCCCCATGACCTGCGTGGGTTTTCTCCAGGCGCACCAGTTTTATCCCGCACTCCAAAGACATAATGGTTTGTTAGTGAATTGGCTTCGGTAAAGATTGTAAACTGTCCCTAGCGTGTGTGGGATAGAGCTAATTTGCGGGGATCGGTGGTGGGTGCGGGCTCGGTGGGCCGAAGGGCCTGGTTCCACACTGTATCCTGACAGACAAATAATTTAATGCAACAATGTACATCATTACATTCCTCATCACTTCCAATTAAACTGATCCAGAAAATAAGCCTGGGGTATCAACTGTCAATTAATATTGTAACTCAAACTTGTAGTCTCTCAGAATCATGTTCAGGTTTTATGAATGGAATTCATTTTAATTTGTCTAATGATTATTCTTTCATAATTTATCTTGTCACCTCAAATGCTACGGCACAGAATTACCCGATCAACTTTGTTACCTGCCTCATGGTTGTTGAGTATTTCAACACATAGACTTTAGAGACACAGTGTGGAAACAGGCCCTAGGCCATGCCAGCCACTAGCACTACCCTACACAGTAGGGACAATTAATCAATTCCAGAAGCCAATTGATCTACAAACCTGTACGTCTTTGGAGAGTGGGAGGAAACCAGAGCACCTGTAGAAAACCCACGTGATCACAGGGAGAACGTGCAAACTCCGTACAGACAGCACCTGTAGTCAGGATCTCTGCCGCTGTAATCAGCAACCCTACCGCTGCGCCACAGTGCCGACCATTGCAGTCGAGTTCTATACTCTTATTGTATTCGACTGGTAACTATTTATGCTGTTTTAATTACTATTGCTTAATGAAGGGACTTTTTCAAAATTAACAATTTTACAATAACATATCTTGCTTAGCAACTGCAGCATGGTTTTTAATATTTGGGAAGAGGTGAATTGTACAAATGCCCATGAAGGGAAGGTTCTCCTGTGATAAAGCACTGGTAAAGAGCATGAACCCATCAGGCAGTCACCTGCTGAACCTGCTCATTCCTGGACTGTGTCCTGTGCCCTCTACTCTTTGACATTCCACCCTGAGAAAAAGGTTCTGACTGTCTACCCTCTCATACTTCCACAGACTTCCATCAGGTGTCCCCTCAGCACCTGAGGCCCCAAACAAAACAATGGAAGTTTGTCTAACCAGCCAAGTCAACTCAGCGGGTCAGGCAGCATCTGTGGAGAACGTGGGTCGGTGACGTTTCACAGAGTGCTGGAGTAACACAGCGGGTGAGGCAGCATCTGTGGAGAACGTGGGTCGGTGACGTTTCACAGAGTGCTGGAGTAACTCAGCGGGTCAGGCAGCATCTGTGGAGAACGTGGATAGGTGACGTTTCAGGTTGGGACCCTTCTTATTGCTAATAACCTGTACTGCAGGCAGCTTCGTGGCAAAGCTTATTAACTGTTGGTAACTCCGCCATATATACATGACTAGGGTGTAAGTGTAAATGGGTTGATTAGTAAGTTTACAGGCAACATTATGGTTGGTGGGGTTGCAGACATTGAAGAAGGCTGTCAAAAGATACAACAGGATATAGTTTGATCGCAGATATGGGCAAAGAAATGGCAGATTGAATTTGATCTGGACAGGTGTGAGGTGTTACACTTTGTGAAATCAAATGTAAGGGAAATATAGTTAAAGGCAGTGAACAACCTTGATGTCCAATCAAGGTACTATGGACTCTAGCTCTCGAAGTGGCAACACAAGTAGATGAAGTAGTGAAGAAGGCTGATGGTAAGCTTGCCTCCATGGCTCTGGACATTGAGTATAGGAGTCAGGAAGTCATGTTGCAGCTCTGTAGGACCTTGGTCAGGCAGCATTTAGCTTCTTGTGTGGAGTTGTGGTCTCCTCGTTACCAGAAGGATGTGCAGGCTTTGGAGGGGGTCACATGACAATGTTTATTGATTATCTTTGGTTTAATATTCTGACAGATGACGTCACTGATATGACATCATGGTTGCTCAGTTGTACGTGGCTGCGGCTAATTCACCATGACAGCTCGTTAGATCCATCGACCACGCCTGGTCTTAAACAAAGTTGACCTTCATTTGTTAGATCAATGATCCAACTCACTTTCAACAAAACGTCCTCTACATTCTTACAGCTGACGTCTTGCATCGTGCTGCACTGTGACATGTGCAGCAAAGTTGAAAACCATGTGGATTTAGCACCCAACAAAAGCTTTTCACTGTAGCTCGAAACACGTGACAATAAACTCAACTCAACTCAACTCAACTTGTACAGGACAGAAGGAAGTAATTCTAGGCACATGCCAACACTTTGAAAGTGTTTGTCCAACTGCTCTGTGCTTTTCCAAGACCTCTCCAATTCCTCTTTGACAATGACTCCTGAAGCTTTGCTGCCCTTTCAAGCCTGCCACAGGTCACAGGCCACAGGTCACAGGTCACAGGTCACAAACCCACTGCCTGAAACCTCTAACTCCATTTGCATTCTTCATTCATTAACTATAATCTGTGCTTCGAGAATCACAAATCAAAAGTGTTTAGTTATGGTATGTACCGTCAACAGGACAATGAGTTCCCACTTGCAGCATCTTGTAGAGACACAGCATGGAGACTGGCCTCTCAGCACAACTTGCCCACACCGACAGGAAACATTTATACAATAATATGGAGATCAACATGTCATAATCGATAAGATCATGAATTAATATCAACACCAGGTAACCAGAAAACAGTGCAATAATCTATAGTGCAAAATGCAATAATGCATGAGCATAATGTCAGCGAACCACAACAGTGCAACCAACGATATATTCAAGCGGAGATCACAGTTGCTGAGGATAGTGTTGTGCAGTGTTCTACAGCCTGATGGTGATTGGGAAGAGGGTAGCTGAAAGTGTAATCTCGAGCCAGGCGCTGGCTTTGGGCTGAGTAGAATTATTCTGCAACCAGCATAGACATGCCAGTTTGAATGGCCTTGGTAAATATTCTGATGTTGTGATAAATGGGCAAAGCTCCGATACTTCCACACCGCAGTGTCAGAGGTCACACACTGACCGCACCAACCTGTGGAGGAGACAATAACTAGTTCTTTGGTACATCCAATTATCAGAATCCTGTGGAATTTCAGGTGTGAATCCAGACACTGGAGGCGATGATCATGGAGTAATGTTTCAAATGTGGGGTGGCAGATTGCAACCTTCACGTGGTCCGCCCTGTTTTGATGAATGCAATCAACCCGGCATGCACGATCAAATAGAACAGGTTGTGCTACAACTTTAGGCTGTACACGCCACACGCAAGAAGAAGAAGGTTCTCATCTCAATGTGTTCTCATCTCCAGCTTGTAACCAAATTCTCACTCAGTATTCAAAGGCGTGAAGATCCCACACTCAGCTCACTGTTGCAGCTCGCAATGTGAACACTGCCTAGTTTAGTTTAGTTTAGCTTAGTTTAGTTACAGCGCAGAAACAGGCCCTTCGGCCCACCGAGTCCACGCCGACCAGCGATCCCCGCACAATAATACTATCTGACCTACACACACGAGGGGCAATTTACACTTAAACCAGCAATTAACCTACAAACCTGCACGTCTTTGGAGTGTGGGAGGAAACCGGAGATCCTGGAGAAAACCCACGCAGGTCACGGGGAGATCGTACAAACTCCATACTGACAGCACCCGGTAGTCGGCCATGATCTGTCTATAATTTATATGTGGGGTGAATGAGGCAAGTATCACATGGGTACCATCACTCTTGTCTTTGTGAATTGTCATCTCTTAGCTGTGAAAGTTAATGGAAATCAAATATCTCAACACTGCTTCTCTGTTTAACAACAATGAATGACATTAATTTTAATTACGCTGCAGAGAAATAAGCAGAGACTGATCTAAAATACGGAATCAGAAATATGTTAAACAATTATTAATTCAAGGGGAAGAACAGCAGAATGTAACGAGGAACAGATTATACAGATTATACATCTCCTGTAACAGATTATACATCTCCAGTAAAAGCCAATGTAGCGAGTCCAAATTTAGTGATCAAACGGTTGGCAGCAGCGTGGTTCAGCAGGGCTGCGGCTGTTGCATTGGTTTCCTTGCACCCCTCTGCATATGGCCGGAATGGCCCACAGCCGGAGCATCGACTGAGCCCGCGGGCCCCGCCGTCCCGACCCACAGCAGGAGCCCTACACTTTCAGCCAAAGCGTGGCGAGCTCTTGTTCCATGAAGTCACTCTTGAGCTGCACATCTTCACGAATTTGGTAAAATTAAACCTTCCCAGTCACGTCATTGCCGATGGCACCGTCTTCAATGGAAAAGGTTCAGATGATCCACTCATCACGAGAGCGATCGTCCAGTCCAGGGAAGTAACGTTCGATGGCTTCTCTAATTGTCAGAAGGTTGGGTTGAGACCTCGTAGAAGTGGCATACACAGGGCCGGACTAACATATAAGCTAGACAAGCTTAAGCTTGGGGCCTCGAGATCTAGGGGGGCCTCTGCTCGCTGCACCAAGGTGTGTTAAACTTTTGAGAGAGTGGCGAAGTTAAGGGCCTGTCCCACCAGCATGCAAGTGCATGCGGCGAGCGTGACCAAACGTGGTGGCTTGAGCCGTATGGCCTCGCGGGGCCGGTTCCACTTCGAACCGCGGAGCCGTCTGGAGTTGTGCGGGGCTGGTCCCGACATCGTACTCACCAATCAGCTGGGCAGGAGGCGGGCCGAGTGAATTAGGATGTCGCAAGGCGTCGGGCGGTGACGTCATCATGCAACGGCACGCCAGGCGGTGATGTCATCACGCAACGGCACGCTGGGCGGTATGTCATACGGCAACACCACACGCTGCGTACAGCATCCAGACGCTGCATACGGCATCATGACGCAACGTATGACGTCGAGACGTTGCGTATGGCCTCAATGCGGCTGCGGGCCTGTCGGCCGTTGCCGCGCAGGATTTTAAACACTGTCAGTGTTTCAGAGCCTCGCGCGATGTCGGGACCAGCCCCGCACAACTCCATATGGCTCCGGTGATCAAAGTGGGACCGGCCCCGCGAGGCCGTACGGCTCAAGCGACCACGGTAGGTCGCACTCACCGCATGCAGTCGCATGCTGGTGGGACAGGCCCTTTACAAACCCTACCATCAGTGGCGATGTGCGATAGTGGCGTTGTTACAAACCCTACCATCGGTGGCGCGGTGCTTGCGATTCCGGAGGCTTTGGTAGTGTGGGGGGGATTAAAATGCAGGTGAGGTTTATATTCGTTGTGGAGAGGAATTTGCTCCACAGATCGTTGGATCATTGGAAGTGCAGGACAAAGCGAAAGGTATGTAGTTTATTTAACCCTTTTTCCCCGCCGAACAATGCATCCGCAGTGGGGGCCTATCCACCTCGCATCCGCACCTGGCCAACCCACCTCGCATTGGGCCCACCCAACATTGCAGCCGCACCCGGCCCATCCAACATCGCCGCGGGACCAGACCTACTGAACATCGCTGCCAGACCGGGGCTCTCTGAATATGGCCGTTGCAGCGTGCTCTACTCACCTCATCGCCTCATCGCGGGTTGGCCGAACCGCGCCGCCCCACCGACCATCTGCCCACCGGTACCTCCCACGCATCGCCCGCCGACCTGGACTCCACTGCCCGCGGACTCCTACCTTCGGTTCCTCCGACGCTCGCCATTCCACCGCCCCCTAGCAGCCCGCAGCCGTCTCCTTACCTGCAAACTGGACCTAGCACCAGGCCTGAAGCCTCCACGCTGCTAACTCCCACTCCCCTGGGTTTGACGGCACTGGGTCCTAGTGCCAGTCTCCCAACCCTGGTAACCTCAGTGGCTGTTCCACTGGGTCTTCCCCACCCCTCTCAAACTTTGTGACCCCTGCTCTTCCCCACCCACACTACAGTCCTCATAGCCCCTCACCCACTACCCCCCCACCATACATCGCCTCGGCCTCAGTTCACTCACCTGCCTTTCTCCGGCCCCAACCCCCATCCCTGACGCGTGTTCACCATCCCCCCCGACCTCCCCCTCTCCGACACCGAGCGGTCGGTCCTCAGCAGAGGTCTTACCTTTGTCCCCCTCCATCCCCACCTCAGTGAGTTCCGCGCCCACCACGACTTGGAGCTCTTCTACCGTCGCCACCACCTCACAGCGGTCTTCCACGGGAAGGAGTCCTCGCTCCCCATTGATGATCCCTTGTCCCGTCTCCAACGAACCCCCTCCTCGTGGACCCCGCCTCGTGGCCCTCCGGCGTTAGAACTTTTTATCAACAACTGCTTTTGCGACATCAACCGCCTCAACTTCTCCACTCCCCTGTCTCACTCCAATCTCTCCCCCCCTGAACGTACAGCCATCGACTCACTCCGCAACAACCCCGACTGGATGATCAAACCCGCCGACAAGGGAGGTGCCGTGGTAGTTTGGCACACTGATCTCTACAAAGCGGAGGCCACACGCCAACTCTCGGACACCTCCTCCTAATTACCCCTGGACCATGACCCCACAGACGAGCACCAGGCCAGTATCTCTAGCATCATCAACTCAGACTTCATCAATAGACTTCATCAACGCAGGCTCCCTGCCCCCCCGAGCCTCCAACCTCATCGTTCCCCAGCCCCGTACGGCCCGATTTTACCTTCTCCCCAAAATCCACAAACCTGACTGTCCTGGTAGACCCATTGTCTCTGCCTATTCGTGCCCTACCGAACTTATTTCCACATTCCTCGACTCCATCCTATCCCCCCTGGTTAAATCCCTCCCCACATATATTCAAGACACCTCAGGCACTCTCCGTCGGCTCCACGCATTCCATTCTCTAGGCCCCCATCCCCTCACTTCACCATGGACGTCTAATCACTCTACACCTCCATCCCCCACCAGGATGGTCTCAAAGCCGTCCAGCTCAACCGGAGAATCAACCTACACCCGTCCACTGATACTCTCCTCCACCTAGCGGAGTTGGTCCTTACCCTCAATAACCTCGTTTGACTCCTCTCATTTCCTCCAAATACAAGGCGTAGCTACGGGCACGCGCATGGGCCCAAGCTACGCCTGCCTCTTTGTCGGTACGTCGAACAATCCTTGTTTGAGGCATACCAGGGCCCCATCCCCGACCTCTACCTCCGCTACATCGACAATTGCTTTGGTGCTACCTCCTGCACCCACACACAACTGACTGACTTAATCCGCTTCACCATCAACTTCCATCCGACACTCAAATACACCTGGACCATTTCCGACAATTCCATACCATTCCTTGACCTCATTATCTCCATCGCCGGTGATAGATTTCTGACCGACATCCACTATAAACCCACTGATTCACATGGCTATCTAGACTACTCTTCTTCCCACCCTGCTTCCTGTAAGGACTCCATCGGCTACTCCCAATTCCACCTTTTACGCAGCATCTGCTCCCAGGATGAGGTGTTTCACACCAGGGCATCGGAAATGTCCTCCTTCTTCAGGGAACGGGGGTTCTCCTCCCCTACTATAGATGAGGCTCTCACCAGGGTCTCTTCCATACCCCGTAACACTGCTCTCTCTCCCCATCCCCCCACTCGAAACAAGTCCCCCTAGTCCTCACCTTTCACCCCACTAGCCGTCACATACAACAAATAGTCCTGCGTCATTTTTGCCACCTCCAACGTGACCCCACCACTCGCCACATCTTCCCATCTCCCCCCCCCCCCGTCTGCTTTCCGCAAAGACCGCTTCCTCCGTAACTCCCTGGTCAATTCTTCCCTTCCCTCCTACACCACCCAAAGTCCACAAGCTGAGAAGGGCGGGGATTCACACTGGCGGCCTTCGGCAAAGGGATCCCAGGGCTCCATGATGTTGAAATCAGCAAGGCCCGAGGCTGGGAGCTCCGCAAACCACAGCTCCATGATGTTGAAGCAGCAGGCCCAACACTCCAGACATTCAAACGGCGATCCAGGTAAGGCATCACCCGCTCCGCGGTGAATGCTGTATTTTAAAACCAACTGTTTAATGACAACATACAGTAGGATCTAAACGTGTCACACTGTCACTGTCGGGTAATCATGGTCCTCTAGTCGTGGGGGTGGGGGATTGGGAGGGCGGGGGCCTCACAAGTGAAATAACTTAGGGCCTCTCTTCATCTAAATCCAGCCCTGGGCATACAGCATCTGGCTTAGCATCCAGGAGAGTCGTCATCTCAGGGAAGATAGTCGTGTCACCGTCCTGGACTCTTCTCTGGTAAAGGTTCCTCCTGAACGCTAACACTTTGTCATGAGCTGTG
Organism: Raja brachyura; assembly: GCA_963514005.1. The sequence goes on from OY740791.1 coordinate 1,156,365, forward strand.
TGTAGCATTGGGAGGTTTCCTTGAAATGACAGGTTCAAGGAATTCACCTTGGTGAAGAAGTCAGCCAAGTAAGCAACCTTCATCACGAACAGTTCATCCTGCATCTTTTCATGAAGCTGATTCTCCTTCTCAGTACACCCTATCTCCAAGAACAGCGCTATTTCCTCTAGAAGTTGAATCACACGATTGGGAACTTTACCACGCGAAAGCCAGCGCACCTCTGTGTGGAATAACAGAACAGTGAAATTGGCGCCCATTTCTTCACACATCGCTTTGAAGATTCTTGAGTTTGTTGCACACCCTCAGATGTGGTTCACAATCTTCACCACATCTGAAAGCACTTCTCGAAGACCAGGAGAGAGAGTCTTCATCACTAAAGCATGGCGATGTATCATGCAGTGGGTGAAGGAGACATGGGGAACGACATCCTTCACGAACGCTTGGAAGCCGGATCTGCATCCGACCATGGAAGGTGCCCCATCTGTATACACCACCACAAGGCGTTCCCAGCCAAGCTTATGTTTGATGAGGAAGGCTTCCAGCATTCTGAACATATCTTCTCCCCGAGTGGTAGTAGCCTGATCTTGTTTGACTACTGTTCCCCTAGCTCCAATTTTGCTACTTCGAGAAGGCATGGCTTGATAAGCTCTTCACTGATGCTGTGAGGATTCTTAGTCTGTACGATTCAATAAGCAATCAGTGAGGCTTCCAAAGCTGCTTCATTTTGACGAGCGCAGTGACCCTTCTTTTCGTTTGAAATAGTCCATGCCCTTCCCCACCGGGTTGCTGTGACAAGACTCCAAATGGATCTTCAGTTTGCTGGGCTTCATGCTCTCATGGCTCAAAACCTTGGCACAGATAACACATTGTGGCTTGACCACAGATTTTTGAACAATGCTTGTGAAGTCGAACTTGAGAAACACTTCACTATACGTGCGTATCTTGAAGGACATGGTTCACAACACACAATTTGTGTGTGTATACGTAATCACATACGTGAACAAAATACTGGGTGTGTTTTGTACCTTTGTTAGGTTCCTAAAAATGGACAACAAATTGATATGTTATTTATGACCCCTTCATGACCCCCGGAAAAACCCCAAACGACCCCCATGGGGGTTACGACCCCAGGTTAAGAACCGCTGTGTTAGTGAGTCCCAAACGCACATATATGTCAAACTTATCTCCACAAATAAAATAACCGTTTGATCACAAAGCTTGGACTCGCTACATTATACCCCTCCTTTAACAGATTATACATCTCCAGTCACAATGAAGAACACATGCATTATAATAACATGCTCTTTTCTGACCCCTGATTATTATTTAATGTTTTAAAAAATATTTATACTTCAACATATGGACTCATCTTTTCCTGTTTCTTTACTTCTGAAATGTTCTTTCAAAAGCTACGAGGACATAGGTTTAAGGTGAAGGGAAAAAGATTTACTAGGAATCTGAGGAGTACCTTTTTCACACAGGGTGGTGGATGTATGGAGGAGGTAATTGAGGCAGGGACTATCCCAATATTTAACAAGCAGTTAAACAGATACATGGATAGACGGGTTTGGAGGGATCTGGACCGAACGCTGGCAGGTGGGACGTAGCTGGGGCACGTTGGCCGGTGTGGTTCACAAGCTGCTAGGGAGAGTAAATTGTGAAGACAGACACAAAACGCTGGAGCAACTCAACGTCGGGAGCATCTCTGGAGAAGGGGAATAGATAACGTTTCGGGTCATAGAATTAGGCCATTCGGCCCATCAAGTCTACTCCACTATTCAATCATGGTTGATCTGTCTCTCCCTCCTAACCCCATTCTCCTTCCTTCTCCCCGTAACCTAACCCTGACACCTAGTCACTGGCAGCCTCCTTCGTTGCCCCGCTTTGCCTTCTGCCATCCAGCCAAGCTGCTCCGTGCTAGCATCTGCCCTCCAATACCACGGGCTCCCAGTTCTGTTTCTCTCTCCACACATGCTGCCTGACCTGCTGAGATTTCCCATTTGCTGATCGTATTTCAGATTTCTAACTTCTCTGTCGTTTAGTTAGACTTTAATTTTGCAAAAGATGTCTTGTTTATTTGTGGAGATTGTGAATTTATAATATAACCAATTAATACTAAGATGAACAAAATATTCAGTGGCGTTGTGTAGAAATACAGATACAGAGTGTGGTTAATTTTATCCCATATGTTACCTAAACCTGTAACAAATGTTGACATTCAATTGCTGTAATCTTAAGTCCCAGATCGCCAGAACCAATGCAATATTAGTTGGACATTAATTATTATTTCCCTGAACCAGAAAGTGTGTCAACCATTGTAATGGTTAGATTTGTAATCTCCAGGCCAACATTGGAAGTGGAATATTGTGATTGAGTTTTCTGTGTCATGTGGAGCTGCGGGCAGCATCTACTCTTGTATATTTGATGATTCAGTCTCATTGTCAATTGTATTTGTAAATGTTTATTCTACTAAAGCTCGCCTGGAATTCTCCACATCAGCAAAAGAATTGTGGATACTACAGCTGGCAACGACCTCCTGGTGAATCTGCTTTGAGGCAGCAAATCTATGTCACAAGGGGAACAGTGTTTGACCTTCTTCTACTTCTTGCGAATGAAACATAAACCAAAGGATTAGTTAGATCTCAAGCCGGGTGTTGAGCAGCCAGTTGTCTCTGTTGGTGTCAATGTCTGCCAGGCCCTGACAGAGCTCCATTTGGTGGGTGGTAGAGCGGGCACCCAGAGATGACATGTTTGTGTGTTGTCTGTTGTTCTGCGCCGCATTCACAGGCTGGGCTCTGGCGGAGTCCCCATCTCCACATGCTGGCGTTGAAACGTCCATCTCCAGTAACAAGTCTGTTTGACCATCAATATCATAGGACTAGAGAGCACAGAGCTGGCTATTCAGCCCAACAGTCTGTGCTATCTCTTCAGATTAATGATAGAGTGGTGCAGCCTGGGGCCAGGGCCTTCAGACCAACTGATTCATGCTGACCACGATACCTCATTTACCCTGGTCCCATTTACCCACTTTTGTCCCATATCCCTCAAAACCTTGGATAGACACAGAGTGCTGGAGTAACTCAGTGGGTCAGGCAGCATCTCTGGAGAGCATGGATAGGTGCCGTTTCACAGAGTGCTGGAGTAACTCAGCGGGTCAGGCAGCATCTGTGGAGAACATGGATAGGTGACGTTTCACAGAGTGCTGGAGTAACTCAGCGGGTCAGGCAGCATCTGTGGAGAACATGGATAGGTGACGTTTCACAGAGTGCTGGAGTAACTCAGCGGGTCAGGCAGCATCTGTGGTGACGTTTCGGATCGAGACCATTCTTCAGACGGGCTCCTTCCTACACATTCCCTCTAAACCTTTCCTATCCAAATTCCTTTATACGTCGCTATGGTACCTGAACTGCTTCCTCTAATTAGCATTCAAGATTCCAAAACCTCACTGATATTTGTAAGTACATTTCTAGCATTTTTGTGTAACTTAATTGTGTTCTTACTGTTGCCAATAAATCTTTGATTGGTGCAGTTTGTGCAAGCCTAGTGCAGTAATTGATGACGAGTGTTCTGGTTAATACAGTCACAGTTACTCATGTCTATCTGAGGATGGCAAGGGGGCACAATTGTTAATCTTTAGATGACATTGCCCCATGTTAGGGAAATATTAAATAACATTTACTCTTTATGAAGCCAATTACAGGAGGTGCTGGGAACGGAGTGAAAACTGAGCCGTACTTTACAAAAAACATAAAGTCTCCCAAACCAAACGTAAATATTCGTGTCTCCAGAGTAATGTTCTACCCACAGAGAACCCAGGAGAAAACAATCACACTTCTCTCAACATTCAGAAGACAATACAGCACATTGTAAACTGTTTATAGACAATAGACAATAGGTGCAGTAGGCCATTCAGCCCTTCGAGCCAGCACTGCCATTCAATGTGATCATGGCTTATCATCCACAATCAGTACCCCGTTCCTGCCTTCTTCCGATATCCCCTGACCATATCCGCTATCTTCAAGAGCCTTATCTAGCTCTCTCTTGAAAGTATCCAGAGAACTGACCTCCAGCGCCCTCTGAGGCAGAGAATTCCACAGACTCACAACTCTCTGTGAGAAAAAGTGTTTCCTCATCTCCATTCTAAATGGCTTAAACCCCTTATTCTTAAACTGTGGCCCCGGAACTGTGGCCTGTGGTAACAACAAGAGATGTAAAGTCTGGCCTTCATTAGTGATAGGAGCTGAATTAGGCCATTCAGCCCATCAAGTCTACTCTGGTTAGCCTGGTTAACATATTACAGCATGGATCACCTTAAATAACTTGGTGATGACATTAGTTGGTCAAATCCATACAGTGATTATTACCTAACATCACTTGGCCCCATAGCACCCACACGAAGTTTGGAATCTGGTTATCAAATGCTCACAAGTTTTAAAATGGTAATTGTTACTGATTATATTTACAGGAAGCAAATAATAACAGTCCCAGTGTTGTGTATTGTTAAACAAGGCAAACCTCCAAAATCCTTCCCAATGGTCATCTCATTGGGATCTCTGGATCCATACCCAATAGCAGGCCGGCACGGTGGCGCAGTGGTAGAGTTGCTGCCTCACAGTGCCAGAGACCTGGGTTCAATCCTGACTACGGGTGCTGTCTGTGCGGAGTTTGTACGTTCTCCCCATGACCTGTGTGAGTTTTCTCCGGGTGCTCCAGTTTCCTCCCACACTCCAAAGACATACAGGTTAATTGGCTTGGTATAAGTGTAAATTGTCCCTAGTGTGTGTAGGATATTGTTAGTATGTGGGGATCGCTGGTCGGTGCGGACTTGGTGGGCCGAGGGGCCTGTTTCCGCTGTATCTCTAAAACAAAAACGAGTTTCCCTGGTGACGTTTAGCTTTGCTGACCGCTATTCTCAGGTTCCAAGTACAAACTCCACAAAGAACACACAACTACTTGTTTCCATTCCAAGTCCACTGGGTTTGATGTGCAACTTTGAAGAGCTCCAGCGTCACAGACACACCAACAGCTGGATAGATTGCCACCAGAAGATGATGAAATGGAATAAGCTGATTGATCCAAATGATGAGATGATTTCTGAAGATGCAATGCTAAAGTCTCAACAGATCTGGAAACATCTGCTGAGACCAAAACAGAATTAAAATTTCATCTTATTCACTTTCAATCAGAATACGTATCAATGTCTGCCTTGACGTGAGAAGCCAGTGATGCTGCCAGGAGTTGCTACTGGCCTGGAACCTTCTCCTCACCGGAAGAAAGAGCAACGTGAAACACAGGGAAGTGGGGCAAAGTCTCACACGCTGCAGAGTCTCTGAGCCCAGGGTAACAATGTCTCCATCAACAGAGAGTAATGCTTGCAGGAATGATGTGGTGACCACAGGCATTGTCAAATGAGAGCGCAAAGAGGTGGCCAAGGTTGCGACCTGAAACGTCACCTATCCATGTTCTCCACAGATGCTGCCTGACCCGCTGAGTTACTCCAGCACTCTGTGAAACGTCACCTATCCATGTTCTCCACAGATGCTGCCTGACCCGCTGAGTTACTCCAGCACTCTGTGAAGCGTCACCTATCCATGTTCTCCACAGATGCTGCCTGACCCGCTGAGTTACTCCAGCACTCTGTGAAACGTCACCTATCCATGTTCTCCACAGATGCTGCCTGACCCGCTGAGTTACTCCAGCACTCTGTGTCTATCTCACTCCTGGAGCATCATTCACCTCTGAGTGCCTAAAGGGGCTGTCCCACTTGGGCAACTTAATCTGTGAGTTCTGGCGAGTTTGCCCTCGACTCATACTCGCAAGCATGGTCGACACGAGGTTGTAGGAGGTCTTCGTAACTCTCCTTCATGCTCAAGAGAGGTCTCCGCATACTCGAGGCCTCAGCTAGGTCACTGCGGTTTTTTCAATGTGTTAAAAAATGCCTGCGAGTAAAAAAAGGTCGCCATGGAAAAAATCAATACTTCTTTTACTCGTAGCTTTAGTCGCAGTAGGTCGGCATGTTAGTCGTAGTTAATCGAGGGTAGTCGAAGGTAGTCGTAGATAGTCTTCATCATAGTCGAAGGGAGGTCGAAGGAAATCGAAGGAGGGCTTCACTCTCCACTATTCGGTGTCCAATTTTCCCAAAGTTAGTCTTAGCTAGTCGTAGCTAGTCTTCAACATAGTTGAGGGAGGTCTTCAACATGACATTTTTTCAAACTCTCCTATACTCTTCTAAACTCGCCAATTAGGTCACTCAAGTGGGACAGCCCCTTTCGGTAGAGTGAGCGGGGGTATACTGACCAACACACCGACTCGGGTCAGGTGTGGTATCATCTGCATAATGTCAGGACCAGAATAATCCGTTGGCTCATCATCTTGTTGCTATTCTCAGGGAGTTGTGGACTTGGACGTCAAGATCTCTCTGGACAACAATGCCATGAAGAATCTTTGCATTAGCTGTAGACAATCCCTTTCACCTCCCAGAGTGCAACACTCCACTCTTGCCCAGATTAAAGTCCATCTGCCACTTGTCTCTCCGTATCTGCATTAGAATATCCAGCTGTGTACTTTGAATCCTTTGTCACTGTCCATAACTCCAGTAATGTGTGTGTCATCTGTAATCTTCCTCACCAACCCATGTACATTGACATCCAAGTTATTTATACATATCACTAACAGCACAGGTGCCATGTACCTGTCCAATGCTGCTTAAATGTTGTTATACAAGAATAAATATTCCAAATATTAGCACAGCCACTTTCTTCCCTGTGTAGGGAGGAACTACAGATGTTGGCATGAACTGAAGATAGACACAAAATGTGTGAACGTGTGATCGATGGTCAGCATCGACCCGATGGGCTGAAGGGCCTGTCCCCATGCTGTATCTTTCAATTAATCAACCTCATTATGTGTCCTGGGATAGACACAAAAATGCTGGAGTAACTCAGCGAGACAGGCAGCATCTGTGGAGAGAAGGAATGGGTGACGGTTCAGGTCGAGGCCCTTCTTCACACTCTTTCCTGCTGTATTTTCAATGAACGCGTTGCAGAAAGCGCATTGGTGCAGCTTCCCCCAGTGCTGATGGCTTGTAACTGGATGCAGTTGCAGGTCATGCTCGGCCCAGGCAGTGTGAACGCCGGTGTGTGTGAGTGTTACACCTAGCAGTGTGAACGCCGGTGTGTGTGTGTGTGTGTGTTACACCTAGCAGCGTGAACGCCGGTGTGTGTGTGTGTGTGTGTGTGTTACACCTAGCAGTGTGAGCGCCGGTGTGTGTGTGTTACACCTAGCAGTGTGAACGCCGGTGTGTGTGTGTGTGTGTGTGTGTGTGTGTGTGTGTTACACCTAGCAGTGTGAGCGCCGGTGTGTGTGTGTGTGTGTGTTACACCTAGCAGTGTGAACGCAGGTGTGTGTGTGTGTGTGTGTTACACCTAGCAGTGTGAACGCCGGTGTGTGTGTGTGTGTGTGTGTTACACCTAGCAGTGTGAACGCAGGTGTGTGTGTGTGTGTGTTACACCTAGCAGTGTGAACGCCGGTGTGTGTGTGTGTTACACCTAGCAGCGTGAACGCCGGTGTGTGTGTGTGTGTGTGTGTGTTACACCTAGCAGTGTGAACGCCGGTGTGTGTGTGTGTAAGTGTGTGACACCTGGAGTGTGAATGCAGGTGTGTGTGTGTGTGTGTGTGTGTTACACCAAGCAGTGTGAACGCCGGTGTGTGTGTGTGTAAGTGTGTGACACCTGGAGTGTGAATGCAGGTGTGTGTGTGTGTGTTACACCTAGCAGTGTGAATGCCGGTGTGTGTGTGTGTGTGTTACACCTAGCAGTGTGAACGCCGGTGTGTGTGTGTGTAAGTGTGTGACACCTGGAGTGTGAATGCAGGTGTGTATGTGTGTGTGTTACACCTAGCAGTGTGAACGCAGGTGTGCGTGTGTGTAAGTGTGTGACACCTGGAGTGTGAATGCAGGTGTGTGTGTGTGTTACACCTAGCAGTGTGAACACCTGTGTGTGCGTGTGTGTGTTACACCTAGCAGTGTGAGCGCCGGTGTGTGTGTGTGTTACACCTGGCAGTGTGAATGCAGGTGTGTGTTTGTGTGTGTTACACCTGGAAGTGTGAATGCAGGGTGTGTGTGTGTTACACCGAGCAGTGTGAACGCCGGTGTGTGTGTGTGTTACACCTGGCAGTGTGAATGCAGGTGTGTGTTTGTGTGTGTGTGTGTGTTACACCTGGCAGTGTGAATGCAGGTGTGTGTGACCCAGCGGTCAGTCACAGGGCACACACACACACTAGTGTGAACACGCATGTTCCTCCAGCTCCCTCATGCTGTCACTGTGAGTAACTGCAGGGACTGCAGCACCTGGTACAGGAATGAACTCCAGAGGCGACAGTGTTTATTGTCATGTGTCCCAGATACAACAATGACATCCTCACTTGCTGCAGCACAACACGATATGCAATGTAGTACACTGGAAACTAAATAATAAACCAGAGAGAAAATAACATTCGGTGTGTGTATGTGTTTAGATATACTTCCTTAATAATCCTTAGTTAAGATACTTCATTATCAATGTAATGCCCACTCCCCTGACAGCAGTCTGAAGAAGGGTCTCGTGTCTATCTTTTATATATATATATATATATATATATATATAAATAAATACACACACACACACACACACACACACACACACACACACACACACACACACACACACACACACACACACACTCACACACACGCACGCACGCACACACACACACACTCACACACACACTCACACACACACACACTCACACACACACACACACACACACACACACACACACACACACACACACACACACACTCACACACACTCACACACACGCACACACTCACACACACGCACGCACGCACACACACAGACTGAAGAAGGGTGCTGACCGGAAACGTCACCCATTCCTTCTTTACATAGATGCTGCCTGCCGGCCCCGCTGAGCTGCTCCAGCATCTTGTGCCTTTCATTAGTTCCAGGGTCCGTGCTTGGACTGTGGTGATACTGAAGTCCAGAACCACATGGTCCTGGTGAAATCCAGAGTGGATCAATCATCGGTCGGAGATGTCTCATATTTCTGTCAAGATCATTTTCAATCTCTGACACTTATAGGGATCACAAAATAGCAATGTCATAGATAAGGCCATTACTGTCCACAGCTAAACGCAATCAACTCACAGTGTGTAAATCCTTACCATAAACGTGATTTATTTAACAGGAATACTTACTGCGCGACAACATTACTGGAAACATTATTAAACGCTCTTCAAAGAAGCATTGGTCACTGTAATCTCATCAACAATATTAGAGATAATTAATTGTATCAGAATGGCCACGTTGCTGGGCCTTGTGAAGTAACATTTGACAGAGCTTGTAAAATGAAGTGTTTTAAATATTTAACGTTAGTGATTGTGTGATATTGTATCGTTAAAAATAATTTGGCTGCTGGCTTGTGAATGGATGTGTGAGAGCAGCTCTTGTAGTGCTGGAACAGACAGTGAGTAATCACCCCTCATGCTCCCATTCAACAGCTTAGGTCAGGACCAGCGATGTAGAGTTGTGGCCCACATCTTGAACAACGGATACAGTAGATGAGGTTGGAGGAGGTGCAAGTGAACCTCTGCCTAACCTCAAAGGACTGTCGGGCTCTCTGGACAGAGTCGAGGGAGGAGGTATAGAGACAGGTGTTGCATCTTCTGCGGTTGCTGGGGAAGGTTCTAACGATGTATTTTGGATAACATGTCCTCGGGCAGTTCAGCTGCAGAGCACTAATGACACACCTTCCATGTAACTGCATGTTGACAGCGGCAGGTGTTGCATCTTCGGCGGTTGCAGGGGAAGGACCCTGGGGAGGGGTGGTTTGCGTGGGAAGGGCTTGGATTAGAGGATGTCAGCTACAGGGAGAGGTTGGATTGTTTTCTCTGCAATTTTTTATGTTGGGCAGATGGGATATAGGGATAGTCTAGGCGGGCAGACGGGATATAGGGATAGACTAGACGGGGAGACGGGATATAGGGATAGTCTAGGCGGGCAGACGGGATATAGAGATAGACTAGACGGGGAGACGGGATATAGGGAGAGTCTAGATGGGGAGAACCTATTTCCCAGGATGGCAAAAACCAAACACTAGAGGTAGGTATGTTGCAAAACTTACCTTGAGCAGCGCTGCAGTTCTGCCGCTCCCCGTGTGCGCGACTTTGGCGCCTTTCAGAGGGGGGCAGACTTAAAGTGCCGTTTTTCAACAGACATGGAAAATCGATCAATGTCGGCCGATTTCGTTGCGGAAGAAAATTCGCTCCGACATTTCATGAATGAAGGTATTTTTAAATTACTCTAAATTATTTATTAACTAGAGTAATTTAAAAATCACCTTCAAAAGCCGTGAGAACTGACAACCAGAATGATTTTGCGTAGGTAAATAGTTTATTTTTATATTAAAAGTTGGTTTTTCGGGAGGCTTTAATAATATTTTTATGTTGCGAAATGGGGTCCAAAAAAATGTATGAACAAACAGTATTTTTCCTCCCGACTTCACCGCTAACCGCAACGTTCCAATCCACCGCATTCCACTAAAACCCACTCGCTAGTTGATTTAAATGGCCATTAATTTACAGGAATCAAACACTAAATTCCTTCCATTTGGCCCAGAAATTCATGAAAATGAGATTTAAAAATTATGTTATATTGTGGATTATTGTGTGAATGTTATTTGGACACTTAGGCAATTTTTAAAAAGTTTATCTTTTCTTAAGAAATGGATAGATGTTTAGATCTACTCATTGAATTTTGTAATTAGCTACAATTAGATAACTAACTAATTATATGCTTTAATTTCAGGTCATCCAAGTAAGATTGTTTCATATTTGTTTCAGAATGCTTCAATCTATAATAACTGAAAATTTCATTGAGTTCTCTTAATTTTTAAGAAAGTTATGGGCTTTTAACTTTTCCAGATCACAGCTTTTGAGTTAAGTCAATTGAAAGGCAATGGGGAGCCAGATGCTAATTTCCGAGTATGAAAATGGTCATAACTTTCTTAATATTGAAGATATGAAAGTAAATTAGGTGTCAAATTAAACTTCTTTTTATGCTTTATCTGATGGGATAAATTGCAGACTTGATTTTTAAAATCTCAAAATTTTGTAACATTGCTACTAGAGGTCACAGCTTTAAGATGAGACGGGCAAAGAATAAAGGAAATGTATGGGATACGTGTTTCACACAGAGGGTGGTGAGGATCTGGGTTGCGCTGCCAGGGGTGGGGGTGGAGGCAGACACGATAGTGGCGTTTAAGAAACTTTTGGAAAGTCTGCATGGATAAGCAGGGAATGGAGGGATATGGATTATATGTAGGTAGATGGGAGTTGGTCGGCATCATGTCCAACACAGACATTGAGGGCCGAAGGGCCTGTTACTGTCCTGTTCCATGATCTATGATACAGAAAGTTGTTACATGTTTCATGACACATATTTGATTTGCATTGTTCAGTTAATGTTGCTGTAATTTTCTATGTAATCTGTGGTTAGTTGTTCAGCATTCAGCAGTTTACGGTGACGCTATCCCAGCATACACCACTCAGCAGTTTACCATGACCCTATCCCAGCATACACCACTCAGCGGTTTACCGCGACCCGAACACGACTGACAATGGAAGCGAACACGGAACGACGGATGGAATGGCCATATTGCCCACGCCATTCTGGGGAGGACATCGCCCTTCTTCACACTGCTCACTCCAACTCATTTCTCCAACTGCCAAATATGTTAAATGCGTTATGCTCAGCGCGTGGCAAACTATTAGATTCATGGCTTGTCACGGGTTTGCCCTAAGGACATTTGCAATGATTTTACAGCTTCCTCCTGTGAATGCACATTCAACTGATGACTGGAACACCACACATTCTACACGTCGCTACTATGGAGGGGGCTAGCTCCTAGCCCCATTATGTATATAACATCCAGGAGAGCAAAGAGTAGCAGGAGCCTTGATGCTCTTGGTCTACTCAATGTGACGGTGAATAATCAACATGAATTAACTGGTCTAAATTATTTAAATACCGGTTTCTGATCGGTGTAATAGCACATTTGCTCTAATGGTCCGTGCAGTTTTAGATGAGTTTGACGAGTCAAGGCATTTATCAAATGTCTGATCATTCTTTTTAATTGAAGAGATGCAGCACAGAAACTGGCCCTTTGGCCCACCAGGTCCGTGCCAACCAGCGATCCCCGCACATTAACACCATCCTACACACTCTAGGAACAATTTTTATTTACCAAGCCAATTAACCTACAAACCTGTACGTCTTTGGAATGTGGGAGGAAACCGAAGACCTCAGAGAAAACCCACGCAGGTCACGGAGAGAACATGCACACTCCGTACAGACAGCACCCATAGTCGGGACCGAACCCGGGTCTCCAGCACTGCATTCGCTGTAAAGCAGCAACTCTACCGCTGCGCCACTGTGACTGCCTAATTCTGATTAGTTATTATTCACTATCGCATACAGACAGCATTTACATCTAACCTCTGAGTGAGAAAGTTGCCCCAGATCTGAATGAACGAAAAAGTTTATTGACTAAGTATTCACATACAAGGAATTTGCCTTGGTGCTGCACCCACAAGTAACAACAGGACATACAGTGACAATTGAGATTGACACATAAAACATTAAACATTAACAATCTTCTTAAATCTCCCTCCTCCCACCGTAACCCTGTACTCTCTAGTTTTAGGACCCTCTACCCTGGGATAAAGACTGTGAGCGTTCACTTTATCCATGCCCCTCATGAGGTGTTCACCTCAGTAAGGTTACCCCTCAGCCTCCTAAACTGTGAAGATAAATCCCAGTCTATCCAGCCTCTCCCTGCAAGCCCAGGTAGCATCCAGGTGAATCTCTTCTTCCCCTTTACACCTTAATGACACCATCCCTGTACCTGGGTGACCAGAACTGCACCCAGTTGCCCAGGTGTGGTCCCACCAACCACTGGCACAGCTGCGTTTCACGGTAACTCTTCCCAGTATTAAATATGTCCTGCTTCTTAACAGAAAATTGGAACTGAGCTCCTCTGCTATGGCCAAGAGCAAGCTCACTTGAAACACATCGCGGCTCAATCTAACTAACTAACCCCAGCCATTGGACTTCAGACACTATTGTCACCTTTAAAATTGGGAAAGGATGCAAATATATCCACAGGAACTGCAAACGCTAGTGTACAAAAAAAGACACAAAATGTTGGAATAACTAAGAAGGTCAGGCAGCATCTGTGGAGAACGTGGATAGGTGACGTTTCACAAAGTGCTGGAGTAACTCAGCGGGTCAGGCAGCATCTGTGGAGAACATGGATAGGTGACGTTTCACAGAGTGCTGGAGTAACTCAGCGGGTCAGGCAGCATCTGTGGAGAACATGGATAGGTGACGTTTCACAAAGTGCTGGAGTAACTCAGCGGGTCAGGCAGCATCTGTGGAGAACATGGATAGGTGACGTTTCACAGAGTGCTGGAGTAACTCAGCGGGTCAGGCAGCATCTGTGGAGAACATGGATAGGTGACGTTTCACAAAGTGCTGGAGTAACTCAGCGGGTCAGGCAGCATCTGTGGAGAACGTGGATAGGTGACGTTTCACAAAGTGCTGGAGTAACTCAGCGGGTCAGGCAGCATCTGTGGAGAACGTGGATAGGTGCCGTTTCACAGAGTGCTGGAGTAACTCAGCGGGTCAGGCAGCATCTGTGGAGAACATGGATAGGTGCCGTTTCACAGAGTGCTGGAGTAACTCAGCGGGTCATGCAGCATCTGTGGAGAACATGGATAGGTGACATTTCAGGTCAGGACTGATGTATAGCGTATATGTAACCTCAAAGTGGGTGTGTGGCTGACTCACTCTGCAGGGGTCTGTAGACCATTTGGTTCAAGGGCAAAGAGGCTGAGGCAATAATCCTGCCATCAAAGTCCAGATGATGAAAAATGGACCAATTGAAAAATGTGCTGTGCATCAATTCCCACTGTCATTTTCAATGACCTTTCTGTGTTATCTTCATTCAGACTTTATTAACGCTGAATGAGGACGTTCCGCTCCGCTTCCCTCCTGAATCTCCTAATTGTTCACTTGAGTGTGAAGCCTCCATCACTCTGGTGATTCACTCCATCATTCCCCTCATCATGCTGAGAGCTTCAAATAAACCAGATCAAAGCCCAAGCTTGCAAGGATAAAGTGAACTGAACTTTTTAATATCAATATTAATGATATCAATATTAATTTTTCCTGTAGAATCTGTGATCTCCCCAACCTCCTGTTTCTTGCCTAATTGCCTTCGTCTGGCTTTGTAAATCTTTCCCCTGAGGGAAAATATTAATAGGAATCTGAAGGAACTGCAGATGCGGTGTTTACACCAAAGAGAGACACAAAATGCTGGAGTAACTCAGCGGGTCAGGCAGCATCTCTGGATAGAAGAATGGGTGACGTTTCAGGTCGAGACCCTTCTTCAGACTGAGAGTCTAGAAGGAATGGGTGACGTTTCAGATTGTTACCACATCTTCAATCTGATAGTTTCAGTCTGAAGAAGGGTCTCGACCCGAACCATCACCCATTCCTTCTATCCGGAGAGGCAACCTTGTGATGCAAAGGATGGTGGTTGTATGAAGCGAGTTGCCTGTGGAGGCAGTTGTGGTTGTTGTGGCAGGTACAATAACAGCATTGCAGGTACTAACTATCACATTGTTTAAAAGACATTTAGACAGATCCATGGATAGGACAGATTGAGAGGGATACAGGGCAGGCAGGGGCAAACATGGGACAACTTGGTCACCAACTTGGTCACCCACCTTGTCGCCATGGACAGGTTGGGCTGAAGAGCCTGTTTTCTGGCTGCGGGACCGACTCTATAGGACCTGTCCCACTTGGCGATTTTTTCGGCGATTGCCGGCATCATTGACTGACGTATCAGGTCACCAAAAAAGTAGCAGCGTGACAACGTATTGACGCGACATTTTTTTTGTCGCTGTTGGATTTTGAAATGTTCAAATTCTTTTGGCGACCCTGATACGTCAGTCAATGACGCCGGCAGTTGCCAAGTGGGACAGGCCCTGAAGAGAAGTCTTTTACACTTGCCACATCGGGTCACTGACTTTGGCATTGACAATTAACAAGCCGACTCGCAGGCGCGGCAAGTGATTTAACCGCAAATGTTTGCTGCAATGTTGGAGATGACACCACATGTAATTGCTCATTGGCTGCTAAACGGCATCGAAATGTGTGTCTGGTGACATTGTAAACTTCAACATGGCACTTTGTAACATGGTGTGAAACATCCCACTGTCTTGCGATGCTCCAAGCTAATTCTTCCATTCATGGAATTTGTAAAGCACTGACTCATATTTTAACTGTGAGAGTTACAGTGTAGTTTATTGTCACGTGTACCGAGGTACAGTGAAAAGCTTTCGTTGCGCGCTAACCAGTCAGTGGGAAGACAATACTGATTACGATCGAGCCGTCCACAATGTATAGATACAGGATAAAGGGAATAACATTTAGTGCAAGGTAAAGTTTGATCAAGAACAGCTTCTTCCCAACTACCATCAGGCTCTTGAACACTGCACGACACTAACCTCAGCAACTGTGATCTTCTGTGGACTGTGTTCAGAATGCACTATGCACTATGAAACATAGAAACATCGAAAATAGGTGCAGGAGTAGACCATTTGGCCCTTCGAGCCAGCACTGCCATTCAATATGATCATGGCTGATCATCCACAATCAGTACCCCATTCCTGCTTTCTCCCCATATCCCTTGATTCCGTTAGCCCTAAGAACTAAATATGACTCTCTCTTGAAAACATCCAGAGAATTAGCTTCCAATGTTTCTATCAGATCCTCTCTCATCATTCTAATCTCCAGTGAATACAAGCCCAGTTGACCCATTCTTTCATCATATTTCAGTCCCGCCATCCCGGGAATTAACCTGGTGAACCTGGTGAACCTACGCTGCACTCGCTCAAGTTGGCTTTGTAATTCTGTTCTGGTTGCTACATAGAACTTGGAGCAGTGCAGCACATGCACAAGTCCTTTGGCCCACAATGATGCCATTAAACTGATCTCCTCTACCTGCACGTGATCCGTATCCCTCCATTCCCTGCATATCCATGAGCTTGTCTAGAAGCCTCTTAAACACCACAATCATACCTGCCTGGGGTGGGAGATTGCAACCTTCACGTGGTCCGCCCTGTTTCGACGAATGCAATCAACCCGGCATGTACAATCAAATAAGATCAAATAGAACAAGTTGTCCTACAACTTTAGGCCGTGCACACCATACGCAAGAAGAAGATTGTATCTGCGTCCACCACCACCCCTGGCCGTGCGTTCCAGGCACCCACCACCCTCTGTGTGAAATACTTGTCCTACACCTTTATACTTTGCCCCTCTCACCTTAAACCTATGCCCTCTGGTGCTTGGCATTCCCACTTGAGGAAATGATTCTGACTGTCTACCTGGTCAATCCTTTTATTTACATCTCAGAATTTCAAATATTTCTATCAGGTCTCCCCTCCGGCGGGGGGCCGACATCAGAAGCCTGGATCGCCTCAACACAGAGGGAGAACAAGGAGGGATGAGACAAGGACTTTAAGACTTTTGCCTTTCATCACAGTGAGGAGGTGCCTGGTAGACTCACTGTGGTGGATATGCTACCCTCCATGGCGGCTTCATTCTAGTCGCCGCTAATTTTCCAACATGTTGAAACATTCACGGCGACCATAATGTGGCCGCGACTAGTTCCTAGAATGCGGGAACTCCTCACGACCATGAAGGCGACTCCACGGCAACTATCCGCGAACATGTGGCGGCCGCATAGTCTCCTGCACTCGCCTAAAATGGCGCCTTAGTGGGACAGGCCCATCGACTTTGTTGACCACACCGCCACTATTTAGTTTCAAGCTCTGTCTATGGCCCTGGTTTTACAGCTTGCTGTTCTGTTGTCTATACATTTGACATGTGATCCTTAACTCCCATTAGTATTTCATAAAAGAGAAGCCAAAAGAAATGGAACATCTCTCTGAATCAACAGTGGACAACCATTAGATGTTAACGCCAGTGGACAATCCTTAGATGCTAACGCAGCCTTCTGCTGGCAAGCCCAAAGAGAAATGTCTTGAGGGAAATGTCATCAGGCAGATTGTATTCTGTAACGTTGAACTGTGCAAATCAGACGGCTTCAGTCTGAAGGCAGAGTTAAGTTCTGTTGACATTTACTGAACGTTTTCTCACAATGCCTCTTATCAGAGTGAAACAGCCCAGGAGAAAGTGCCGGCCTGAGTGAGTGTGTCAGCTTTCTGATGTGACGCGGACTGCCTCTTCCTGCATCCATGGTTAAATCTCATTGTCAAATCATCTTTCAAAAGCGCTCATCAAGTTGGTGACTTGTACAGAAAATGATCCGTTTGGACTGGCTTGGCAGGCTTGCCCCTGAAGTGCCAGTCACAGGCTAACCAAGCCTCCAGCCGCTTTGTGGCGCAGATCAATGGCAGGTCCTCTTTCATTTCAATCACATGTTGAATTGTCCACATTGACCATCAAGCCTCTCTGCAGACGCAGGTAGCACCACCACCAGACTCAAGAACGCTCCTCTCCTGCTGTTGTCACCCTCACATCAACTGGGGTACAGTCCCCAAGCTTCCAACCTACCTCATTTCAACTTTGGACGTTTTCCTCTGGAACTGTACACTAGCTCTTTACACTAGTTGTTGTACTGTGAATGGCTTCAATGTACTTATGTAGAGCATGGTCTGACTGGATATTTTCAAAGGTCTCAAAGGTTTTTTATTGTCCCATGTACCAATTAAGGTACAGCGATATTGGAATTGCCATACATCCATACGAAAAAAAAGCAACAAGACACACAAACACATAAAAGTTAACATAAACATCCACCACAGTGGATTCCCCATGTTCCTCACTGTGATGGAAGGTAATGAGTCTAATCTTCTTCGATCTTTATTCTCCTGCGGTCGGGGCAGTCGAACCATCCGTCGGGGTGATCAAAGCTCCCGCGTCTGGGCAATCGAAGCTGGCAAAAGTTTGGAAACATAGAAACATAGAAAATAGGTGCAGGAGTAGGCCATTCGGCCCTTCGAGCCTGCACCGCCATTCAATGTGATCATGGCTGATCATCCAACTCAGTATCCCGTACCTGCCTTCTCTCCGTACCCCCTGATCCCTTTAGCCACAAGTGCCACATCTAACGCCCTCTTAAATATAGCCAATAAACTGGCCTCAACTACCTTCTGTGGCAGAGAATTCCAGAGACAAGTTTAGTTTTGTTTACAGATACAGCGCAGAAACAGGCCCTTCAGCCCACCCAGTCCATGCCAACCAGCGATCCCCACACAGTAACACTACCCTACACACACAAGAGACTATTGTGCCTACAAACCTGTACGTCTTTGGAGTGTGGGATGAAACTGGAGCACCTGGAGAAAACCCACGTGGTCACGGGGGGGAGAATGTACAAACTCTGTGCAGACAGCACCTGTAGTCAGGATTAAACCCGGGTCACTGGCGCTGTGAGGCAGCAGCTCTACCCGCTGTGCCACCGTGCCGCACACAAACAAAGCTTTTCACTGCATCCCGGTCACAGTAATAAACCAATACAATGAGAAAGTTTCTAAATATTGGAAGTTGAGGATTATTATTATAGTCAACATTCAAATGCTAAATAAGTAAGTAAGTAAGTTTATTGGTCAAGTATTCACATACAAGGAATTTGCCTTGGTGCTCTGCCCACAAGTAACAACACACAGTGACTGTTACGAATTTCTCAAAAAACACTAAACATTAATAATAATAAAACATTAATGATAAAACACCATTGATCAAGCATGTGAACCAACACAATACCAGATCAAAGGGAAGCTAAAGATTTTTGGCTGTTGAGTAGAGCAACTACTCGTGGATAAAAACAGTCCGGAGTCGCCTTCCAGGGGGAAGTGATTCAAAGAGTTTGTGGCCAGGGTGAGAGGGGTCAGAGATGATCTTGCCCGCTTGCTTCCTGGCCCTTGCAGTGTACAGTTCGTCAATGGAGGGAAGGTTGCGGCCAATAACCTTCTCTGCTGATCGGACGATTCGCTGCAGCCTCCAGGTTTCGTGCTTGGTGGCTGAGCCAAACCAGACCATGATGGAGAAGGTGAGAACAGACTCTACGATGGCCGTGTAGAATTGGACCATCATTGCCTGTGGCAGATTGTGCTTCCTCAGCTGCCGTAGGAAGTACATCCTCTGTTGTGCCTTTTTGACTGTGGAGTCGATGGTAGCCCCACTTAAGGTCCTTGGAGACGATGGTTCCCAGGAACTTAAAAGACTCCACAGATGTGACTGTGGTGTTGTTGATGGTGAGTGGGGTATTGTTAGTGGTGAGTGGGATGCAAGGAAACTAGCAAGGACACTCTCACACACACGGTCATATGGAAAGTGAGGTCACGTGTCTTACAGTGTTCAAAATTAAAAAGCAATATATTCATTTGGAAACACATTCAAAATATGTGTTTGAATTAAATAATACTGGCCAAGGTAGAGTGCAACATCATTGGTCTTTCATGGGAAGAGTGTTGGCTCTGTCAGATGATGGCAGGTGCTAGCTGCAGTCATCAGGATGGTGAGGGGTCAGATGGGAAGTGTACTTGGAATCCTCCACCACCTCCCCCCCTCCCCTCCCCTCCCCTCCACCTCCCCTCCCCTCCAATCACCCATCCCTCCTCCCCGCTTCCCCCCTCTCCCCTCCCCCTCCACTTCCCCCTCCCCTCCTCCCCCCACACTCCCCCCCACAATAAACTAAACTGACTTTACATTTATTGTCACGTGTACCGAGGTACAGTGAAAAGCTTTTGTTGCGTGCTATCCAGTCAGCGGAAAGACAATAAATGATTACACTCGAGCCATTCACAGTGCACAGATACATGATAAGGGAATAATATTTAGTGCAAGCTGAAGCCAACAAAGTGCGGTGAAGGATAGTCCGAGGGTCACCAATGAGGTAGATAGTAGTTCAGGACTGCTCCCTAGTTGTCATGGGATGATTCAGTTGCCTGATAACAGTTGGGAAGAAACTGTCCCTGAATCTAAATGTGAATGTGACAACGTTTTTCACTGTACCTCATTACACGTGACAATAAACTAAACTGAACTGACATTGAATACGACGACAGGAGCAAAGACATCATCCTCAGGCTCGTGAGTGGCCTCAACATCCATGGCTAGCCGATGATCTTAATGCCATAAGCTCATGTGGAATAGGAGTAGAACTAGGCCAAGTCTACTCTGCCATTCAATCATGGCTGATCTACCTCTCCCTCACAACCCCATTCCCCTGCCTTCTCCCCATAACCTCTGACACCCACACTAATCAAGAATCTATCTATCTCTGCCTTACAAATATCCACTGACTTGGCCTCCACGGCCGTCTGTGGCAACGAATTCCACAGATTCACCACCCTGTGTACTCAACATTCCCGTCCACACAGAGGCAGAGTAACAGTGAGAGTACTAATGCTGTAGGTACTCAGCCAGTAACAGTGAGAGTGCTAATGCTGAGACCAGAGTAACAGTGAGAGTACTAATGCTGAGGCCAGAGTAACAGTGAGAGTAATAATGCTGTAGCTACTCAGCAGAGTAACAGAGTACAAATGCTGAGGCCAGAGTAACAGTGAGCGTACTAATGCTGTAGGTACTCAGCCAAAGTAACAGTGAGAGTACTAATGCTGTAGGTACTCAGAAGAGTAACAGTGAGAGTACTAATGTTGTAGGTACTCAGCCAGAGTAACAGTGAGAGTACTAATGCTGAGGCCAGAGTAGCAGTGAGAGTACTAATGCTGTAGGTACTCAGCCAGAGTAACAGTGAGAGTACTAATGCTGAGGCCAGAGTAGCAGTGAGAGTACTAATGCTGCAGCCAGAGTAGCAGTGAGAGTACTAATGCTGTAGGTACTCAGCCAGAGTAGCAGTGAGAGTACTAATGCTGAGGCCAGAGTAGCAGTGAGAGTACTAATGCTGTAGGTACTCAGCCAGAGTAACAGTGAGAGTACTAATGCTGAGGCCAGAGTAGCAGTGAGAGTACTAATGCTGTAGGTACTCAGTCAGATTAACATTCTGATCCTGGTCCTCGTCACCTCCATAAATTCCCAGTGTCACCATTCTCAGTGAAAGCCCCTCATTATGCAGCCATTTGTGTCCTGTGAATTGCCTGATGTAAGGTACGAGAATGATAAAACACTTCAAGTCATATATTTTTTTGCAGATTAAAAACCTGTTAATGTGACAAAGAATCAATAATTCCAATTATAAGACACATTTGCTGATCCATAAACATGAAGGCTACACGACGTTACTCATTAAGTACCAGCTACACGTGGAACTTTCTCTGTGCGTTTCCTGCTATTGGACAGAAGTGGCGGTATTAGGAATGACTCATCCCGTCAGGACTTTGTCTTTCATCTGATGGTGTAACAGCTGTGATGTATGAACTCGGTGATGTATACATCATGATGTCTGTAGGGATGGGACGACTGTAGCTGAAACACAGCATTCATTACAAGTCAGATCCACCGCATAAACAACCAAGGGAATGGACAGGTGACACTTTGGGTCAGGGCTCCTTCTTCACACGGATGGAGTAGGGAGGAGAAAGCTTGTAAAACGAGGTGAGGGTGGCACAGAGCCTGGCAAGTGATCAGTGGATACAGGTGAGGGGATGGTTGATAGATAGGTGGACCAAGTGACAAAGGTTCCACAGATCACTGTGGAACTCCACTGCTCACAGATCTCCAGCCCTTCCACCACCAATGATTGCGGTGGCGCAGCAGTAGAGTAACTGCCTTACATTGAATGCAGCGTCGGAGACCCGGGTTCGATCCTGACTACGGATGCTGTCTGTACGGAGTTTGTATGTTCTCCCCGTGACCTACATGGGTTTTTTCCAAGATCTTCGGTTTCCTCCCACACTCCAAAGACATACGGTCCAAAGACATACGGGTTTGCGGACCCCGTTTGCCGAAGGGCCTGTTTCCGCTCTATATCTCTAAACTAAACTAATCTCTGTCTGCTATGGGTAAGCCCGTTCTGAATCCAAACTAACCACCATGGATCATCTGCATATTAGCCTTCTGCATCAACATACCCTGTTGGACTTTGTCAAGAGCTTTACTAAAGTCCATGTTGCACTGCCCTATCCTCATCAATCACCTTCATCACTGCCTCAAAAACCTCGATCAGGTTTGTCAGACATGGCCGGTCATGGACAAAGCCACGCTGATCTAATTCTATGCTTGGTTCATATTCCTCAACGGACCTGCCTGGTTTCATCGTCCTAAACCCTACACATACTTCCGTTATATCTTTGACTAAGGTTAGAACCTCTGGTCATCCAAGGTTCCCATGCCTTGCCACGCTTACCCCTCCCCCTCACTGGGGTAGGCTGCTCCTGAACTCTGACCAGCTGGCCTTTGGACCACTCCCACATTTCAAATGTGGACTCACTCAGTAACAGATGAAGAAGGGTTTCGACATTTAGTTATTTACTTGACTAGCTTTATTTCAAAGAGGGCTAGAATACAAAAACAGGGGTGTAATGCTGAGGATCTATAAGGCACTGGTCAGGCGGCATTTGGAATATTGTGAGCAATTTTGGGCCCCACATCTGAGGAAGGATGTGCTGGCTCTGGAGAGGGTCCACAGGAGGTTGACAAGAATGATTCCAGGAATGCATAGTTTAACATATGATGAGCATTTGTTGGCACTGGGCCTGTACTCGCTGGAGTTTAGAAGGGTGAGGGGGAACTTCATTGAAACTTACAGAATAATGAAAGGCCTGAGTGGATGTGGAGAGGATGTTTCCACTAGTGGGAGAGTCTAGGACCAGAGGTCACAGCCTCAGTATTAATGGATGTTCCTTTAGGAAGGAGATGAGGAGGAATTTCTTCAGTCAGAGGGTGGTGAATCTGTGGAATATAATTGGAGGCCAAGTCAGTGGATAATTTTGAGGCAGAGATAGATAGATTGTTGATTAGTACGGGGGTGTCAGAGGTTATGGGGAGAAGGCAGGAGAACGGGGTTAGGAGGGAGTGATAGTTCAGCTATGATTGAATGGCGGAGTAGAGGCGATGGCCTAATTCTGCTCCTATCAATTATGACCTTATGACCTGAAAGGTCGTCTTTTCCCCTTCTCCAGAGATGCTGCCTGACTCTCTGAGTTGCTCTGGTTTTTTTTGTCTGTCTTCCCAATTTTCTCTCCTTAACTACTTGTGAACCAACCAGTTTGACTCCAACCTGGTGATTTATGACCAAGTCTAAAAGCTCGCCTTACCTTCCACCTGCCAGCTATGTGGTCGACTCAAGCACAATGGGAGCAGCAA
This sequence comes from Raja brachyura, assembly GCA_963514005.1. Next base: position 1,179,782 of record OY740791.1, read on the forward strand.
TGTTCAACTCACGGCTGGAGTTAGTCCTAAAATCACCATCATTCTTCAGTCTGTCGTACTTTCATCTTGGTGATAATATGATGAATGTTGACAGAGCTTTGTGCTACAATTGCAGAATGATGGATCTTTCATGACAAGACGTTGCTCATCTAGTCCAGGCCTGCAGGTGTTGTACTGTAGACCTCATCTACGTCACTCACTATGGGCCGGAAGCCTGGTAATGGTGGAGGGTTCTGGGCTGGGCATGGCCAGGGGCGCTGGCTGGGATGGGGCACCTTGCTCAGCAGGGACAGCTACCTACTGCAGCTGACTGGGCAGGAGACTTGCTACCTACTGTCTGTGATACACATCCTGGTTTTACATTGCAAACCAGCAGTTTCATTACCACTCAAGATTGTTTCCATGCTTCTGAATTATTTATTAGCCTGAATTTAAAGTACTCAAGTTGCTTTATTGAGATTATAAGAGATCTGGATCATATGTCCAGGTCGATGATAACAGGCCCTTCGGCCCAATTTGCCCATGTTCACCAATGTGCCCCATGTACACTAGTCCCACCTGCCCACATTTTGTTCATATCCCTCTAAACCTGTTCTATCCATGTACCTGTCCCAATGTCTGTTAAATGTTGTGATAGGCCCTGCTTCAACTACCTCCCCTGGCAGCTCGTTCCATACACCCACCACCCTGTGTGAAAATGTTACCCCTCAGACAATAGACAATAGACAATAGGTGCAGGAGTAGGCCATTTGGCCCTTCAAGCCTGCACCGTCATTCAATGCGATCATGGCTGATCATCCACGATCAGTGCCCCGTTCCTGCCTTCTCCCCATATCCCCTGACTCCGCTATCTTCAAGAGCCCTATCTAGCTCTCCCTTGAAAGTATCCAGAGAACCTACCTCCACCACCCTCTGAGGCAGAGAATTCCACAGACTCACAACTCTCTGTGAGAAAAGGTGTTTCCTCAACTCCGTTCTAAATGGCTTACCCCTTATTCTTAAACTGTGGCCCCTGGTTCTGGACTTCCCCAACATCGGGAACATGTTTCCTGCCTCAAGCGTGTCCAAACAATAGACAATAGACAATAGGTGCAGGAGTAGGCCATTCGGTCCTTCGAGTCAGTACCACCATTCAATGTGATCATGGCTGATCATCCACAATCAGTACCTGCCTTCTCCCCATATCCCCTGACTCAGGTTCCTATTCAATCTTTCCCCTCTCACTTTAAACCCCTGTTGTCTGGTTCTTGATTCCCCTACTCTGGGAAAATGGCCCAATCTATTCCCCGTGATCTTCTGCCAGAGTTTATCCCTCGTGCTCTGGATTTTAACTGTTCCATTGTGTGTTGATCTCTGCTGACACAACCTTGGACTTGTGAAATAAACATTAGTTCTCACTCTCTGTCAAGTGGGAAGCACAGCCTGCCAGCGTGCTGCCACGCAGTTACATGGAAGGTGTGTCATTAGTGCTCTGCAGCTCAACTGCCCGAGGACATGTTTCCCAAAATACATCGTTAGAACCTTCCTCTGCAACCCTAGAAGATGCAACACCTGTCCCTATACCTCCCCCCTCGACTCTGTCCAGGGACACGGACAGTCCTTTCAGGTTAGGCAGAGGTTCACTTGCACCATTAATTACTGATTCTGTTCCATTCTGTTTTGTAGTTTTTTTGCACAATCCGCGAGCATTGCCACATTTCATTTCACTGCTCATCTCGTATGCGTATGTGACGAATAAACTTGACTTGAGCTCCTCCAACCTCATCCACTGTATCCGTTGTTCAAGATGTGGACTTTTATACATCAGCGAGACCAAACACAAACTCAGCGACTGTTTTGCGGAACACCTTCGCTCAGCCCGCCTGAACCAACCTGATCTCCCGGTTGCCAAACACTTTCATTCTCCTTCCCATTCCCACACAGACCTTCCTGCCCTCGGTCGCCTCCATTGTCAGTGAGGCTAAACACAGATTGGAGGAACAGCGTCTCATATTTTGCTTAGGCAGCTTACGCCCAGTGGGATGAATATTGATTTCTCTAACTTCAGGTAGCCCCGGCATTCCCTCTCTCTCCATCCCTCCCCCACCCAAGTTGCACCAGCTTCTCGTTTTCACCTAACAATCAGCTAACAACGGCCTGTTTCCTTTCTCATCGTTACTTCTTTGCATGTCTTGCATTCACTGTTCTTTATCTCTCTACATCACCATCTATATCTCTCGTTTCCCTTTCCCCAGACTCTTATGTTTCGGGTCTTTCCCTGACCCGAACAATGAGCCATTCCTTCTCTCCAGAGATGCTGCCTGTCCCGCTGAGTTACTCCAGCTTTTTGTGTCGATCTTACATCGTTAGAAATGGGCTGTCACCTCATCTACAGAGGCACAATCATTTATTCATTAGAGCAGTTTCGTGTTGTATGATGTTATGACCATAAATAAAATGCATTAATTAAAGGCAGTCAGGCCCTTAAGCAGCCAAAGCAGCGTACAGCCCTGGACACCAGCTGTGAGGAAGGACATGCAGACAGCACCTACTGGCTGCACTGTTGCATGCCCCATTAGCAGCGCATGTAATGCACGGCGATGCATGCAATGCTGTAAAACTGCCCACTATTGCATTTCACCATTGCAACATTGTGAGCAATTTTGGGCCCCATATCTGAGGAACGATGTGCTGGCTCTCGAGAGGGTCCAGAGGAGGTTTACAAGAATGATCACAGGCATGAGTGGGTTAACCTACGATGAGCGTTTGTCGGCACTGGGCCTGTATTCGCTGGAGTTTAGAAGATTGAGGGGGGACTTCATTGAAACTTACAGAATAGTGAAAGGCTTGGACACAGTGGATGTGGAGAGGATGTTTCCACCAGTGGGAGAGTCTAGGCCCAGAGGTCACAGACTCAGAATTAAAGACGTTCCTTTAGGACGGAGATGGGGAGGAATTTCTTTAGTCAGAGGGTGGTGAATCTGTGGGTTCTTTGCCACAGACGGCTGTGGAGGCCAAGTTAATGGATATTTTTAAGGCAGAGATAGATAGATTCTTGATTAGTACGGGTGTCAGGGATTATGGGGAGAAGGCAGGAGAATGAGGTTAGGAGGGAGAGATAGATCAGCCATGATTTAATGGTGGAGTAGACTTGATGGGCCGAATGGCCTGATTTTGCATCTGTCACTTATGACCTTATGATCACGCTAATTGCATTCCGATCTCTAACCAGCAATTTTGAGACCTTGTTACTAAACAGTAACTTGTTTGAAGTTATCACAAGCGAGTTGTGTTCGTCAATCAGCTTGGATCACATAGACCTTCTCTCTGCTGTTGAACTGTGGATGAGGCTCGACCTGAATGAGAATTTGTTTCATAACCATTGCAGTTTTAATGTTGGGTAAACTTGCAGCGAACACATTCTCTGGGGCAGGTGTATGAAGTACTGATAACACAGGTTAGCAATAGCACAGCCAGACATGGACCAAATCAGCAATAGTGATTGCTCTACAAGGGACGGGAGCGCTGGTTTCACAGCGAGTCCATTCACTCCCCGTTTAACAGCCGTTTTGGATGGAGTGGGAAAGTGACAGATCGATGTAGTTTAGGTCTATCCTGTCGCCAGCTTCTCAATGCAGAAAATTCAATAGACAACAGACAATAGGTGCAGGAGTAGGCCATTCGCCCTTCGAGCCAGCACCGCCATTCAATGAGATCATGGTTGATCATCCCCAATCAGTACCCTGTCCTGCCTTCTCCCCATATCCCCATGACTCCGCTATCTTTATTCGGTTAAAAATAGCCCCAGCGGAGCAGTATTTGCAGGAAATGACTTCTCATTTTGTTTAAGCAGGAAAGGAATCTAACGTCTCAGAATCGCCAACCCACATCCACATGTCCAAACCTCAACAACTTCAGGAACTCTGTAAAAGATGAAAGGTCAAACAAATAGCAGGAAATAGTGATGCAGCGGGTAGAGCTGCTGCCTCACGGCGTCAGAGACCCGGGTTCCATTGTCCCCTTGGGTGCTGTCTGTGTGGAGTTTGCACGTTCTCCCTGTGACCACGTGGGTTTCCTCAGGGTGCTCCGGTTTCCTCCCACATCCCAAAAACGTGCGGTTTGTAGGTTAATCGGCCCTACATATATATTCCATTATTCTGTGTTCGCACTTCTGGGTGAGATGCTAACTGCATTTTGTTGTCTCTGTACTGCACAATGACTATAAAGTTTGAATCTGAATCTGATTCTGATCTGTAAATTGCCCCCTAGTGTGTGGGGAGAGGATGAGAAAGTGGGATAACATAGGACTAGTGTGAGCGGGTGTTCGATGGTCGGCGTGGAATCCTTGAACTTTGCGCTACACAAGAACAGGCCCTTCAGCTCACAATGTCTGTGCCAGCATGATGCCCCTGGTGGGGAGCCTGTGTCTATGCCGTTTCCCTAGAGGGGTGTTGAGACCTGCAGTGGCTACGGGTTGTACTGTTACATGTCTCCCTGATGTAGGAGAAACATCTATTACTTTCTGCACGTCTGATCTCAATTTGGAAGCCACCTTCATGTGTGATTTCTTTAATCTAACTGATGGACATTAACTGTAATAATCTTTTGTTCCTACTGGGAAAATATTCTCCTCAGAGCTCGATGCTCAGCCGAGCTTAACACTGATTAAACGTGAGCTGAGCCGGTGCCTATCCCAATGGTTATAATTAGTAATTAAGCTGCTGGACCCGGAGATGGATAGTGTTCCTCACAGCACCTCAGGCAGCAGCAGCAGCAGAAGCATCCTCCACCTCTGTCTAAGGGAGAGATTAACCATTCAGCAATCCTCTTTGGCATTCTCACTTGCTCCAGTGGTGTCCTGCTGGAGAGAATTAAAACTCAGCAATGGGGGAGAGACCTTGGAGTTGCCATGGGACTGCATGGTCTACAGGTGCACAGTAGAGAGCATGCTGACCGGTTGCATCATGGCTTGGTTCGGCAACTAGAACGTCCAGGAGCGGAAAAGACTGCAGAAGGTTGTGACCAGTGCCCAGTCCATAATCGGCTCTGACCACCCCATCATCGAAGGCATCTATCGCAGTCTCTGCCTCAAAAAGGCTGGCAGCGTCATCAGAGACCCACACCATCCTGGCCACACACTCATCTCACCACTGCCATCGGGAGGAAGATACAGGAGCCTGAAATCTGGAACATCCAGGTTCAGGAACAGCTTCTTCCCCTCAGCCATCAGGCTATTAAACACGCCAACAAACAAACTCTGAACAATAACAGCCTATTGTGTGTATATATATGGTCTATGGTATATAGAGGCACTGAACGTTTATCTCCTCTTCTATATTATGTTTACAATATTCTGTTGTGCTGCAGCAAGCAAGAATGTCTGTTCTGTTCTGTTACCTGTTAGTTTATTAGTCACGTACACCAATTGGTGTAGTGAAATGCTTCTTGCCATGCAGCACAGCAAATAAAGAATACAGACACAACACTAATAAAGAGATTTAAACATAAAAACATCCCCCCACAATGGTTCCCATTATGAGGGAAGGCACAATGTCCAGTCCCCAACCCATGTCCACCCATAGTCAGGCATATTGAGGCCTCCACAGTCGCCTTCACGGAGGCCCGATGTTCCAGGCCGTTCTCGCCGGGTGATGGTGCTCCGGCGTCGGGAGAATCTTCTCAGCGGCTTGGGACACCTGGAACGGCCGCTTCCTTACGGGAGTCCGCGGCTTCCAGAGCCGATAAGGCTGCGCCGAATGGAGCTCCCACACTGGCTCCCGATGTTGAAGTTCAGCGCCGCCGCCCGCAGCCGGCCACTCCACAGCCCCGCAGCTTCGCGATGTTTGTCTCGGCGGTCTCAGCTCACCGGAGTTCCAGCGCGGCGACCCAGGCAAGGCATCACCCGCTTCGTCCCGCGATGGCGCTCCAGCGCTCCAGCGCTGTGCCGCTGCCGAAGCCGAGGTTCTGGGCGTCCCCCCAGGAAACGCCGCTCCAGGCCCGCTGGTAGGCCGCGAGGACGGGTCGAAGATGCAGCCTGGAAAAAAGCTGCCTCTCCGACCAGGTAGGGACAAAGAAAAGCAGTTTCCCCCTCCCCCCCCCCCCCCCCTCCCCCCCACATAAAAAAGAATAGGCTCCAAAACAAAACACTTTAACACACTAAAAAAAATAAAAAGAGGAAAGACATACAGCTGCAGGCTGGGCAGCCATACCATACAGGACGGCGCCCCCTAACTGCAAGAATGTCATTGACCTATCTGGGACACTTGGCAATAAAACTCTCTTGACTTGTGTCTCCATCACACCATACATTGAATTCCATGATGTCAAACCAATTCTTAGATTTAGATTTAGGTTTATTACTGTCATGTGGACCGAGGTACAGTGCAAAGCTTCACAGTCATAGGAAACAGGCTGCATTACTTTGGCCCAACTTGCCCTCACCGGCCAACATGTCCCAGCTACACTAGTCATTGAGCCATGGAGTGATACAGTGTGGAAACAGAGAATCATAGAAACATCGAAAATAGGTGCAGTAGTAGGCCATTCGGCCCTTCGAGCCTGCACTGCCATTCAATATGATCATGGCTGATCATCCAACTCAGTATCCCGTACCTGCCTTCTCTCCATACCCCTTGATCCCTCTAGTCACAAGGGCCACATCTAACTCCCTCTTAAATATAGCCAATGAACTGGCCTCAACTACCTTCTGTGGCAGAGAATAGTAAGATTGAACGAGAACTTACCAGTTCGAAGGTTGATCTTTATTTTATGAGGAGTCGAAGTGAGGGATTTCGTGAAGAGCCCGCCGGCGCGCATGCTCGACATACTTCAAAGTAGCGGCGTGGAATCACAGAAACCAACAAAAGAAATGACTTTGCATAGTAAGATTGAAGTGACTAAGATTACCAGATGAAGGTGATTGAGGGTTGGGCGAGGAGGGCACGAAATCCCTCACTTCGACTCCTCATAAAATAAAGATCAACCTTCGAACTGGTAAGTTCTCGTTCAATCTTACTATTTCATTTCGGAGTCACGTGAGTGACTTCGTGAAGACTTCAAAGCTTCTGTGATTACACGCCCTGGACCACATCCATGCTGACACACCACTACCAGGGATGGATGGGAGGAACAAACTTGCTCAATAGTTCATACTGCAAAACAAGAGCAGAGTTATTAATAACAAATCAAAAACCCCTCATGCGGGGACATCTCCACGTTCTTGACCTGCATTCAGCACGGCTTCTGCGAACTGTAGAGGAGCAGCAACAGGCTTGTTATAAAAACGCTGGAACACAGCTTCATTAGCCCATCCTGCTGTGGCGAGAATTTGGTCCATGGGCACCTCCATGACCCTCGCCGCTGACGTCGATGCAGCCCTGGTGGAATGAGACTTGAACACATTAGTGTCGATACCTGACTTACCCAAGACGACTCGAAGCCACCTGGATATCGTCTGGACTGTCACTCGATGATGAGGTCTCTTATGAGTGACAAGCAGGTATCTCTCCATTCCTCTGATGCGTGCCGTCACCTTGACATAGTGGCGGATATGTGAGGCTAAACATAGCCTAGCATCTGCGGGGTATGCCGGGAACTTCAGCTGCAGCCCTGTGCACCCAGGTCTATGCTGCTTTAGTAGCTCGTCAATGAAAAAGACTACTTCTGTAGGGGTAGAAGTCATTCTGTCGACACGAAGTTTGTGTAGTGTCTGTACCCTCTGAGCTGAAGTCAGTGCTAGTAACATCACCAGCTTCGTGGTGAGTTGGTCCAGTTGGAGCCCTTCCATGGGAGACCACGTCCTGAGCAGGGTTAATACGTCCCTGACATCCCAGGTGATATTATAGCGTGGTGTAGGCGGATTCATATTGAATATACCCCGCATGAGTCTGGACACTAGCCTGTTGGATCCTACCCCAATATTGGGGTAGAATGATAGCGCACTTCTGGCGCTGTTGATGGCACTGTAACTTAAGTGTTCATCATGGTGCAACCCCGTGAGGAATTCCAGGACGTCGGTTATTGTCACGTCATCGTACGTGATGCGAGAGCGGCTGCAGTAGGCTTCCCACTGCTTAATATGCCAGTGGTATCTTCGCCTTGTGGACTCTCGACACGACGCCCCGATGGTATCCATGGTCCGAGCCGAGAGGCCGTATTGGACTAAGGGCCTGTTCAGAACCTGCAAGCCAACAAATTTAAATAGCCATGGCAGGGATGTGGCTCCCCTGAGACAGGGTGAGTAACCAATTGTGGGCAACCCTTCAAAAGGACCCAAGGTTCGTTGAGCATGTCAAAGACCACCGGATACCAAGGCTGTGTGGGCCAGTCGGGTATAATAAGGATGCCCTTGGCAGCATCTGCCTGAATCTTTCGCAATACCCGACTGATGAGGCAAAACGGGGGGAAGGCATAGAAAAACCAATTCCCCCAGTCCAGCGAGAATGCATCTAGCGCTATTGCCCCAGGATCTGGTTCCCACGAGACGTAGGTTGGTACCTGATGGTTCAACCGTGACGCAAAAAGGTCAATGTCCGGTTTACCAAATTTGGCTGTGACTTTAGAAAAAATCTCAGGATGCAACATCCATTCAATATTGTCATTAAATTTGCGTGACCTGGTGTCCGCCACAGTATTAAGCTCACCTGGCAAATAGGTAGCTGAAATCCAAATGTCTCTCTGAACACACCAGAGCCAAATTGAGTTAGCCAATTTGTCACACGAAACTGACCTGGTACCACCCATATGGTTTAAGTATGCCACTGCTGTGGTGTTGTCTATTTGGAGACGGACATGTGCTCCAACAAGCCTGGAACAATACGCACGAAGTCTGTGGAATGCTGCCAGCAACTCCAAATAGTTAATCCCTTGAGTCAACAACATAGTTGATTCAAGGGTGTCCCATCTGCCCCCACAACTAGAGCAATTATCCGTGGCTCCCCAGCCATTGGAGCTTGCATTAGTCTGCAAATATACCACCGGATTAGCCTCCCTGATAGGCTTGAATGAGCTGCTAATGTGACACACCCACCATTGCAACTCATTTATCGCTTCGGGCGGCAGCTCATGGACCGATCATAATGACCAGCGTTCTGTTTTAACGCAGCAATTTTAGCTCTTTGCAAATTCTGATAATGCAAAGGTCCATATCGCGCTGCCGGAAACAAAGCTACAAGCTTCCCAATTATTGTAGCTGAATGCCGAATCGATGGTATATTGGTGCGGATTAAATCTTGACACACCTGGGTAACCTCCTCAATCTTGTTAATTGGAATGGTAACCCTCATGCTCATAGAGTTCACCGTGAACCCTAGGTAATTAATCACCTGGGCAGAGCAGAACTTTGATTTCTCTGGATGGACAATCAACCCTAATTGTTGAAATATATTGACAGCAGCTGCAACACCCTGTTCAGCCAATTCCAGGGTGTGGCCCACAATTAAGATATCATCTAAGTAGGCCATAACTATATGGTGTCGTTGTCTCAAATAAGCCATAATTGGTTTCACTAATTTAGTGAACAATCTAGGGGCTGTGGTGAGCCCATTAGGCAAAGCCTTGTACTGCCAGAGTTGCCCCATCCAGATGAATTTCAAAAACCTTCTGTCGTATTTCTGGATGGATACTGAATAATATGCGTCTTTCAATCGATGCATGCCATAAAGCAACCATGAGAAATCAATGATTTGGCTGTTTCAAACGTATCCATTTTAAAATGAGTATATGTTACAAAAGTATTCAAACGGGTTAGATCAATAATGACACGACAACCTCCATCCTTCTTAGGTCTGTGAATATATTCGAAACAAATTCAACTGGCTCATGCACCGCTCTCTCAATCACTCCCTTCTGCTCAAGACTTAAAAGTTCCTTGTAGCCTGCTGCCTGTTCTGCAGCAGATAATTTAAACGTTCGAGCGGGCATGTGCTGGGATGGAGGAATGTCGCCATTAATAAACTCAATTTTATGCCCCTGAATATTCTGCAACACATACTCGTCACCAGTAAAATTACCCCATGCACCCAAAAACAGCCGAAGGCGACCACCAACATGTGAAGTTAAACAAAGAGAAAAGAGAGAACCAGACCCCCTCACCCCCGTGGTTACCGGCGGTCCTTGACACGTGTGGGTGGACGTGGAGGTGCTGGGTTGGCTTGAGGGCGCGGCGTCTTCGTTTTCCACCAGGGTCTCTGCCGACCCTGTCCTAAAAAAGACCCCTGGTGCTGGGTCTGATGTTGCTGTCGTTGCGGAGCTTGAGGGTGGGTCCTCGTTGAGGTACTAGCAGACCCTCGTGATCGAATGTATGGTGACTTTGAGCCTGACGGTGCGGGGGCACTCTGAGAGCGCATGATCCCCACCGTTTTGGCTTGTTCGTCAAGCTCTTTGACTCTCTTCGAGAGGTCCTCCCCAAAGAGCTGACGGGGCGGGGGCGGCGGCGGTGGTTTGCACAATCCTTCAAACTTCGGATTGAGCGCTGGGCGGATGCTGGTTTTGCGAAACCCGTTGATTTCGTGCTGGGTCGCGCACAGGAGGGCCAGAGCATCTTCCTGGTCCAAATTCAGTTCGTCCCCGTCCACCGACCGTGCAAAGGCGGTAATACCGGCCGTGAGGAGCTTCAGGATCCGCTGCAATTTTACCTCTTGTTGACGGATAGCCGCACTGATGTTGCCCCATATCGGTGTATTGACCACAGGCACGTTGAGGGAGTTGCAATTGGATGGAGCCTTGTGACGGCTCATTGCCTGAATGAGGACTTCTTCCTGTAGTTGCTGGTTGTTAAGAAAGTCCACAGTGGCTGCCAGCTTCGTGTTTAAAGGAAGTCCAGATGAATGTGGGGCCGCAAATTTGGTCGCCACATCCAGAAGATCCTCCGCTGGCACCTCCAACGGAGATGGTATGGGATCCACCAAAACCTCCTCCTCCTGCTGCTCCAGGCTGATGGTAGAGGCTGGTGACGACGCCCTGTGCCTGTTGCTGCCCTGCTGTTGTTGACTTTGAAGCAGGAGCTCCAGCAGCCGCTCCATACGGTCATTACGCCCTTCACCCTGAACACTCAGGTGGTCGGAGTCCTCCGGCTCTGAAAAGAAAACCGGGCTCCTATCATCGGCCCGCACCTCATCGAGGCCCTGCCGGTGCCGGTAGTTGTCGCTAACAGCCGCCGAGGCGAAACTGCGCGATTCCCGCGCGGGCGTGTTCAACCGCCTCCGTTTAGCGGGAGCTGAAGCCGCTGCCACTAAGGGCACTTGCGGCGTGGTGTCGGCACCAGCCGAAGCATGGCTGCCTGAAGCCCGCGCAGGCTTGCCGGCTGCCTACATCGTGGACCTTGCCGACGCATGGTCTCGCCCACCCATCCATGGGGGGCTCGGCGACCGTGACGAGACCCGACTCAACCGACCCGTCCCGGCGTAGAGAGTCGGGGTGTGCCGGCTGGACCTCACAGCCGCCCCGGGTCTCGCCCTGGAACCTGACCGCACCTCCGTGTCAGGCAATGCCTTAGCCCTGGTAGGGTTAGGCTTCTGGGCTCCTGCCCTTCCCCTACTCGGAGGGCTGAGTGGAACAGGCCGTGCAGCCGCACGCACCCTGCTCGAGGTCGCCAGCGAGCCCGCTGACGACCTGACTGCCATGGCAGGGTCCCCCTGCTCTGGCGGCACACCACACTCCTCCTCGTCGAACTCCTCCGAGCTGTGGTGTGCTGGCGGATCTGGACCTGTAAACACAGGGCTTACCCACATCTCCGCCTGAGTCCCGGCCTGCGTTGCAGGTACTGCCGCTGGTAAAGGCCCCGGAACTGTTGACCGGCGAACTCGTCCTGACGTCCTCCGGCCCTTCGAACTCCCATCCATGTCCTTGCTGCAAGACAAAACCAACAACAAGGACCACCAACTAAAGGTAGGATACTTACCTCCGTGGCCCCTTATGAAGGGCTGGCGAGGAGCGCGCTCCACCGCCAGCCGTCGCAGCAACGCAGTACGACGATATGTCGAGCATGCGCGCCGGCGGGCTCTTCACGAAGTCACTCACGTGACTCCGAAATGAAATTCCAGAGACACACCACTCTCTGTGTGAAAAATGTTTTTCTCATCTCGGTCCTAAAAGAGTTCCCCCTTATTTTTAAACTGTGACCCCTTGTTCTGGACTTCCCCAACATCGGGAACAATCTTCCTGCATCTAGCCTGTCCAACCCCTTAAGAATTTTGTAAGTTTCTATAAGATCCCCCCTCAATCTTCTAAATTCTAGCGAGTACAAGCCGAGTCTATCGAGGCCCTTCGGCTCAACTTGCCTTCACCGGCCAACATGTCTCAGCTACATTAGTCCCGCCTGTCTGCGTTTGGCCCATATCCCTCCAAACCTGTCCTATCCGTGTACCTGTCTAATTGTTTCTTAAACATTGCAATAGTCCTAGCCTCAACTACCTCCTCAGGCAGCTGGTTTCATACACCCACCACCCTTTGTGTGAAAACGTCACCCCTCAGATTCCTGTTGTTTTGCATCCTTTCCCAAACAGATAATATGTAGAAACAAAGAACTGCAGATGCTGGTTTATACCAAAGACAGACAGACAGACACAGAGTGCTGGAGTAACTCAGCGGGTCAGGCAGCATCTGTGGAGAGAAGAGGATGGGTTCGAAGAAGGGTCCCGACCCAAAACGTCACCTACTCTTTTTCCCCAGAGATGCTGTCTGAGCTGCTGAGTTACTCCAGCACTCTATGTCTGACCTTGATCAAATAATACCATACAAAAGTTCAATCAAGTCAAACTCAACCACTTTCGCTTGGGTACTTTACACCCCAGCGGTATGAACATTGACTTCTCTAACTTCAGATAGCCCCTGCTTTCCCTTTCTCTCCATCCCCTCCCCCTTCCCAGTTCTCCCACCAGTCTTACTGTCTCCGACTACATTCCATCTCTGTCCCGCCCCCTCCCCTGACGTCAGTCTGAAGAAGGGTCTCGACCCGAAACGTCACCCATTCCTTCTCTCCAGAGATGCTGCCTCACCCGCTGAGTTACTCCAGTGTTTTGTGTCTACCTTCAAACTCAACCACAAAAGATAGAGCAAAGGGGAAGATGCAGAATATAGTTCTCAGCGTTAGAACGTAGAACAGTGCAGCACAGGCACAGACCCTTCGGCCCACAATGTCTGTGCTAAACATGATGCAAGACCATCACGTATCTACCGGCGCTTAATCCATATCTCCCCGTTCCCTGCTTATCCATGTGCCTATCCAAATGTCCCGTGAATGCCACGAATGTATCTACTTCACTTACAGCTGTAAGGAGAACAGGAGACATCTCCCTGGGGACAGAGAGAACTGCAGCTGCTAGAATCTTGAGTAAAGCACAAAGTGCTGGAGGAACTCAGTGGGTAAGGTAGTGTCTGTGGAATGGCAAGTTGACTTTACAGATCGGGACCTTCGTCAGGATGATTGTCCCGGGGGAGGGGGGGTGGGGAGGGTGTGTGGGGGGGGGGGGGGGGATATGGACATAGGAGGTGGCCCTGGGACAAAGTCTGGCAAGTGATAGGTGGATACAGGTCGGGGGGGGTGGGGGTTCTGATCAGCAGATGGGTGAACAAGGGATAGAGGTGAAAAGGAGACAAAAGGTGTCAGATAATGAGAGACGAGTTGTGTAAGACCAGTGGGAGGGACATGGCTGGAGGGGGAAGGGGAGGAAAGAGGCTGGCATGGTGAGGGGAATGTGAATGAACTAGGGTGGGAGTGAGGCAAAGGGTGAGGACTTCTCCCTGGTGAGCTGGTCCATACTTGGCCTTCTATCAACATGGCTGAAGAAGGGTCCTGACCCAAAACGTCACCTATCCATGTTCTCCACAGATGCTGCCTGACCCGCTGAGTTACTCCAGCACTCTGTGTCTATCCTTGGTAAATCAGCATCTGCAGTTCCTTGTTTCTGAACTGTTTCTCTTTTCCACAGCTGCATTGTCCATGCGTTATTCCTACTTTTTGCAAGTTTGCAGCAGCAGCAACAGGTGAAAAATAAAACGTAAACACAACATGCTGGCCATGCTCAGCGTAAGGTAGTGGTAGTGGAGAGAGAAACCAAAAAGAAAGAGCAGAGACATGGAATGAATGTTTCATGTCTCCCCTTTCATTTCTTCACAGATGCTGCCTGACCCACTGAGTATTTCCAACCTTTGTTTCAAGATTGATAGCATTGGTTTGGTTCTGAGCTAAAAACAAAGCCTTTGCCAAGGTTTGAATCACTGGGGTGTTTTATTTCATCAACAATTCAATCTTCACAGCGCGACACGGGACCCAGAAAAATACGTTTTGCACAAAACTGATTAAGCTCCTAATATGTTTTTGGCAACTTGGTGATATTTGCCAAGTGGTCTGTGGAGGTTACAAACGAAACAAAAAAATTAAACATCTCACAACTGGCCCGTTTCAAACATTACTCTTGGTAGAAGCAATCTCAATTGCAAATTATATATATATATATATATATATATATATATATATACATATATGTACACATATATATACACATATATATACATATATACACACACACACATATATATATATACATATACATATATATACACACACACACACACACACATATATATATATATATATATACACATATATATACACATATATATACATATACACACACACACACACACACATATATATATATATATATATACACATATATATACACATATATATACATATATATACACACACACACACACACACATATATATATATATATATATACACATATATATACACATATATATACATATATATACACACACACACGCACACATATATATACACATATACATATATACACACACACACACACACACATATATATATATATATACATATATATACACACACACATATATATATATGCATATGTATATACATATACACACACACACACACACACACACACACACACACACACACACATATATATATATTTATTTATATATATGTGTGATGGAAATGCTGGCAATTGAGAAAGGATTCAGATTTCAGAAATGGCTCCTCTGGGATTGGACCTCGCGGGTTCAAGTATTGGAATTGAATATGAATTGGAAGAGATTTAGGGGATCGGACTTTGCCACAACATCTGATACGGTTGAGTGATTTCAAATTGGGAGGAGTAGGGACAGTAATGGATGTAATATTGTGATGCAATGTTTGTCCAAAGTGGTTCATCATTCAGAATCCTCAGTGGATATGAATGGGAAAAGACAGATTATATATGTGCTCCGTTAGAGCTTTCTCGACCTATATATATATATATATATATTCTAAAGATTACAAATTTAATGTTATAGTATCATATAAGTAGCTCCGGAAATAGTGGATGCATTAGTGATAATCTTTCAAAACTCTTTAGATTCTGGAGTAGTTCCTGAGGATTGGCGGGTAGCAAACGTAACCCCTCTTTTTAAGAAGGGGGGGAGAGAGAAAACGGGGAATTACAGACCAGTTAGTCTAACATCAGTAGTGGGGAAACTGCTAGAGTCAGTTATTAAAGATGGGATAGCAGCACATTTGGAAAGTGGTGAAATCATTGGACAAAGTCAGCATGGATTTACAAAAGGTAAGTCATGTCTGACGAATCTTGTGGAATTTTTCGAGGATGTAACTAGTAGCGTGGATAAGGGAGAACCAGTGGATGTGGCGTATCTGCACTTCCAGAAGGCTTTCGACAAGGTCCCACATAAGAGATTAGTATACAAACTTAAAGCATATGGCATTGGGGGTTCAGTATTGATGTGGATAGAGAACTGGCTGGCAAACAGGAACTAAAGGGTAGGAGTAAACGGGTCGTTTTCACAATGGCAGGCAGTGACTAGTGGGGTACCGCAAGGCTCAGTGCTGGGACCCCAGCTATTTACAATATATATTAATGATCTGGATGAGGAAATTGAATGCAATATCTCCAAGTTTGCGGATGACACTAAGCTGGGGGAGCAGTGTTAGCTGTGAGGAGGATGCTAGGAGACTGCAAGGTGACTTGGATAGGTTGGGTGAGTGGGAAAATGTTTGGCAGATGCAGTATAATGTGGATAAATGTGAGGTTATCCACTTTGGTGGCAAAAACAGGAAAGCAGACTATTATCTGAATGGTGGCCGATTAGGAAAAGGGGAGATGCAGCGAGACCTGGGTGTCATGGTACACCAGTTATTGAAAGTAGGCATGCAGGTGCAGCAGGCAGTGAAGAAAGCGAATGGTATGTTAGCATTCATAGCAAAAGGATTTGAGTCTAGAAGCAGGGAGGTTCTACTTCAGTTGTACAGGGTCTTGGTGAGACCACACCTGGAGTATTGCGTACAGTTTTGGTCTCCAAATCTGAGGAAGGACATTATTGCCATAGAGGGAGTACAGAGAACGTTCACCAGACTGATTCCTGGGATGTCAGGACTGTCTTATGAAGAAAGACTGGATAGACTCGGTTTATACTCTCTAGAATTTAGGAGATTGAGAGGGGATCTTATAGAAACTTACAAAATTCTTAAGGGGTTGGACAGGCTAGATGCAGGAAGGTTGTTGGGGAGGTCCAGGACAAGGGGTCACAGCTTAAGGATAAGGGGGAAATCCTTTAAGACCGAGATGAGAAAGACTCTTTTCACACAGAGAGTGGTGAGTCTCTGGAACTCTGCCACAGAGGGTAGTTGAGGCCAGTTCATTGGCTATATTTAAGAGGGAGTTAGATGTGGCCCTTGGGGCTAAGGGGATCAGAGGGTATGGAGAGAAGGCAGGTATAGGATACCGAGTTAGATGATCAGCCATGATCATATTGAATGGCGGTGCAGGCTCGAAGGGCCGAATGGCCTACTCCTGCACCTAATTTCTATGTTTCTATATATCCAGAAGATTTAGTGATCTCATATATCACAGCATGTTATACACAATCAGCTGGCATTACAGAGCTTCAGGGAAGTATCAACAAGGTTTATGATGAAAGCACATCAGCCCCTTGTTGAGAGTTGGGCAGTAGATTGTCAGCGCTGATCGTGGAGGTGGCGGTGTGCAACTGCTCCAGTCACCCCACCCCCTCCACCTCTGTGTGACCGCTCTGTACTTTCCCATAGACAATAGACAATAGGGGTAGGAGTAGGCCATTCGGCCCTTTGAGCCAGCACCGCCATTCAATGTGATCATCCCCAATCAGTACCCCGTTCCTGCTTTCTCCCCATATCCCCTGATTCCGCTATCTTTGAGAGCCTTATCTAACTCTCTCTTGAAAGTATCCAGAGAACCGGCCTCCACCGCCCTCTGAGGCAGAGAATTCCACAATTCACTACTCTCTGTGTGAAAAAGTCGTTCCTCGTCTCCGCTCTAAATTAGCTTACCACTTATTCTTAAACAGTGACCCCTGGTTCTGGACTCCCCCAACATCAGGAACATGTTTCCTGCCTCTAGCGTGTCCAAACCCTTAATAATCTTATATGTTTCAGTAAGATCCCCTCTCATCCTTCTAAATTCCAGAGTATACAAGCCCATAAACTCCATTCTCTCAGCATATGACAGTTCTGCCATCCCGGGAATTAACCTGGTGAACCTACGCTGCAGTCCCTCAATAGGAAGACTTCCCTTCCTCACGTTTGGAGACCAGTACTGCACACAATACTCCAGGTGTGGTCTCACTTGGGCCCTGTACAACTGCAGAAGGACCTTTTTGCTCCTGTACTCAACTCCTCTTGTTATGAAGGCCAACATGCCATTCACTTTCTTCACTGCCTGCTGTACCTGCATGCTTACTTTCATTGACTGATGTACAAGAACCCCCAGATCCCGTTGTACTTCCCCATTTCCCATGGGGAGAAGGCCGGAGAATGGGGTTAGGAGGGAGAGATAGATCAGCCATGATTGAATGGCGGAGTAGACTTGATGGTCCAAATGGCATAATTCTGTTCCTATCACATGATCGTATGAGCTTGCAGCTTGCAGCTAATGCAGCCTTGCATCTTGCAGTTTGCAGCTAATGCAGCCTTGCATCTTGCAGCTAAAGCACCTTGCTTCTTGCAGCAAAAGCAGTCTTGCAGCGAAAGCAGCCTTGCAGCTTGCAGCTAATGCACCTTGCTTCTTGCAGCAAAAGTAGCCTTGCAGCTTGCATCTTGCAGCTAAAGCAGCCTTACATCTTGCAGCTAATGCAACCTTGCAGCTAATGCAGCCTTGCAGCTTGCATCTTGCAGTTAAAACAGACTTGCAGCTTGCAGCGAACGCAGCCTTGCATCTTGCAGCTAAAGCTGCCTTGCATTATGCAGCTTGCATCTTGCAGCTGAAGCAGCCTTGCAGCTTGAAGCTAATGCAGCCTTGCATCTTGCAGCTAAAGTAGCCTTGCATCCTGCGGCTTGCATCTTGCAGCTGGTGCAGCCTTGCCTGGTGATTTCCCAGCACAACCTCTGTCTTGGCCTCAGTCTCAGCGGGAACGTGCACAATACACACACGCCAAATTCAAATATAGAAATCGTTGACGGGAATAAGAGGCGATTATGTGGAAAACAAACAGCAATGGATGGGGGGAGGGGGGAGGGAATGCAGTCAGGTCAGCAGTTTACCAGCGGCAAGCTTCATGGAGCACAATATTTACAATGATTCGACATTCAGCGGATAGATACCGAGCTGTGCAGTAAACGGCTTTGATCAGCATCCAAGAGGAAAACCTTCTCCTCATTTGTAAAGTCTTGGATCAGCTGCAATCGTGTTTCTCAGCGTTCCAGCTCCCTGTCTCCAGTGCAGAACAACACGAATAATCACCCAAGGCTTTCCAACCCCATTGTGTCACTCTGCGCCTGCAGCCTGACGTGAGCCGAGCGAGGCTGCAGCTTCCACTGGTGGCCCCCACCGTGTCATTCACTACAGCCCCCTCCCCACACGAGGAGCAGCCCAGTGGCCGGCCCCTGATGAAGGAGAATTAGTCACAGCATGAAGCACCATCACTCCAGGCAAAGCTATGTTAAAGCACAGACACACGTAGAGAGAGACACAGATAGAGATAGGGAGAGATAGTGAGAGATAGGGAGAGAGAGAGAGAGAGAGAGAGAGAGAGAGAGAGAGAGAGAGAGGTCGTGTTTTCTTCTCAGCTCTGCAGTTGAGAAGGATTGGAGCAGCCTTTCCAGGATTTTGCCGTTGGAGAGGGCACAGACCCAGGGGGGCTTCATAGTTCAACTTATTGTTGGGCTGTTGAAGCTTTTCTCTGGTCTGGGGAGCCTCCATCTGTGTGAAGATTCCTGAGTTTCTCCACATTGTCGAGGGTGCGGTTGGCGTTGGCGGATTGCCAAGAGTGCCTGTGATCTCAGTGGGTTGAAGTTGTGCGGTGTCTTTGTCGTTTTTGGCACCGCTTCTCTGCCCTAAAGTCATTTTGCTCAGTGCGGCTGCCTGGCTTAATGTGAAGAAGGTACTTTTGCGTCCAGCGCGACTGGGATCGAGTTTCCCGAAAGCTGCTCTTGGCTGTGGACGAACCTGGGGACTTTCCTGCTTCAGCTGGAGGTTTCTGTTTTCTGCTGCCTGTCTTTGACTGTGACTGTCTCTGGGACTTAACTTGGAGCTGTGCTGCTGAGGTGCTTGGAGCTGGTTTGTGCCTCTGTGAGGATGGCGATGGAAGGGGCGCGGCCGAAGGTCCGGACCTACGCAGCGACGGCATCAGTGGCGGGTGCGAGGCCTTCTGAGCTTGAGCCTCATGTTGACTTGGATGGGGACAGTTTTGGTATTTCTGTTCAAACTGGGCCTATGATGTCGAGGGGGGTAATTACGAAGGCCATGAATGAACTTCTTGGGAGGGGGGCTATTGTCTCTTCTGAGCTCGAAAGGGGAAAGGTGGAGATGATACTTAAGACCCGGGAGTGTGTGGCCCGAGCGTTGGAGGAGGGGATCTCAGTGGGGGGGGGTCCACGTACAGGTGGATCCGTGGGTATCCAGGGTGAGACCGGTTCTCCTGCGGAGCTGCCCCACTTATTTTTCGGATGCAGTGCTTATTCCACACCTGTCCAAGTTCGGGGAGGTGCGGTCTAAATGTTTTCGTCTCTTGCATCCCGGGGGGGACCCGGAGGAAAAAGGGGTCTTCAGTTTCAAGAGGAGGGTGTTCATGAAGGTGGGTGAGGGGGATGGTGCCGAGGGGTGTTTTGAGGTGGTGCATAAGGGTGTACCCAGAACCGTGCGTTGGAGTTGGGGAAAGGCACGGTGTCATGCGTGCGGCGAATTTGGACATCTCCGTAGGGAGTGTCTTTTTCGCGGGGGCACTGCTAGAGGTTCTAGTGTAGTGGCCCAGGAAAGCGCTGCTGGCCCATCTGGGGTGGCTGGTCAAACCTCAGCGGCGCGGGGTGGTACTGCTGACCCGGCTGAGGTTGCCAGTTCTGCCTTGGTGACCCGGGGTGGCAGTGCTAAGCCTTCTGGGTCCAGAGGTTCCGCTTTGGGGACCCTGGGCAGTGAGAGCCCAAGCCCCCCACGTCCCCTACGTCTTGCGCCTGTGGCGGTGGATGGAGGTGGGGCGCAGGAGGAGGGGAGTGTTGAGGGGGGGTTTTGGGAGAAGCAGGGGAAGCATAATAAGAAGAAGGAGAGGGATAGGGCTGCCCGAGCGAAGAAAGTGCAATCGGGTGAGTTTGGCTCCAGTGTGGTGCAGACTGCACCTGCTGGGGCCCAGGGGGGAGTTGTGGTGGCTCGGAAGGGGGGAAAGAAGTCTAAACGTGTGGGTGGCAAAGTGGTTGGGGGTAATGTGGAGGCGGATGACCCTTCCCTTATGGAGGTTACCGCACCTCCGCATGCGAGTGGGACTAAAAGGAGGCATTTGCCTGGTGAAGAGGAGGAAGGGCGTGGGTCCAGAGCGAAGGGGATGTCTTTCTCCGGGCTTTCCACCACTGAGGTGGCTGAAAGTGGTCTTGACCCGGTGTCTTCTGGGTCGGTGGTTGGGCCTTCTCTTCATGGATCTACAGCGGGTGTCACCGGACTGGGTGCTGAAGTTGATTCCGGTGGAGTTGTGTCCACTGGGCGGGAGTCTGTCCCTTCATCTCAGGGGCCCTCTGAGGGAGTTATCTCGGCGGATGCTGTGGTTAGCTCCCTTGGGTGTGTACCCTCTGGGTCGGATGAGGTCCCCTCGTTTCAGAGGCCTACTGAGGGTGCTAGCACGGTAGGTGACGTGGTTGGCTCCTCTGGTAGTGTGCCCTCTGTGACGGGGGATGTGCAGAGTCAGGATGAGGGGGGAGTTTCGGGGGTGTTGTCGTTCAAGTCTGTGCTCCATATCAGTGCCAGTGGAGGTGCTGGGGGGCGGGATGCCTCACCGGATGAGTTGTCTGGGGTGAGGTTAATGGCAGGTGGTGATTCTCTGGGTGATGCCTGTGGAGAGGGCACTCTGGATGATGTGGAGGTCAGGGCTGTTATGGGACGTGATCCTCTTTCAGACTCCGAGGGTGCCAGTGTTCCACAGGCCCTGGGGATGCCTCTTGTTGTTGCTTCCCCAGGCCCAGAGGAGGAGGGTGATGGTAGCGTGCAGGAGCCCAGCCATTCAGAGGGCTGCGAGTCTCAGGTAGGGGTGTTGGGACCCACCCCCAGCATTGATCCGGGTGGTCGTGTCATGGCTGTGGAGGAGGATAGCGATGCGGCCAGTGGGGGGGGCTCAGAGAGTGTTGTGTCAGACAGTTCTGTTCTTTCTGAGGTTGTTGATTCAGGTGCGAGCGGGTTGGCTGAGAGCCCAGACTCCAAGGCCGTGTCTGAGGCGAAGCTTATTGTTGAGGTGCGAGAGTTCTTAAAAATAAGTCGTGCTCCCAAAACATTATGGTGGGCCATTACAAGGAGATGGGAGGATTGGCCAGAAGTGCGGGAGAGTCTCGAGGCTATCCTTAGTAACAAGGATAGTGGTCTTTCTGACTCGGATTTGGGGCAGTTTTGGGGTTTGTTGAAGGTCCTCAGAAAAGGACCTCCTGTGACTACAGGGAGTGTGAGGGTCACAATCTAATGTGTCTACACATTCACAGTAGCTACATTAAATTTAAATGGGAGTAGAGCGAGTTTTCGAAGATTTCAGCTCTTATCAGCCCTAAGGGAGGGGAGATTTGCAGTTTGTTATCTGCAAGAGACACATACCGTTGCTAGTGATGAACCTACCTGGCAACTGGAGTGGGAAGGGAGGGTTTATATGAGCCATCTCAGCTCAAATTCGAGTGGGGTGGCTTTTCTGTTGGCCCCAAATTTTCTGCCAAGCATTTTAAAAGTGCAGGAAGTGGTGCCAGGACGTTTGCTCCATCTGGCCGTGAGCCTGGATGGCATGCAGTTGCATTTCATTAACGTGTATGCCCCTAGCTCCGGCACGATGCAGGCCGGCCTGCTTCGGGAGGTGAATGCTCTGTTGGGCACTATTGATAGGGGAGAGTGTGTCTTCCTTGGTGGGGACTTTAATTGCACACTTGAGGTGCGGGACCGTTCTGGTACTCAGTGTGCGCCTGCTGTAGCGAAGAAGCTGAGAGGCTTGATTGACTCCTTTGAGTTGGTTGATGTTTGGAGGGACCTTCACCCTGATTCCACTGCTTTTTCGCGGAGGTCTGAGGGCGGTGGTTCCCGCATTGATCGGTTTTATATTTCCCGAGCGTTTGTTTCCCGTGTCTCAGCGGCCTCAATGCGGCTGGTGCCGTGCTCGGACCATTGTCTGGTGCGTGTGGATTTCAATCCAGCGTGCGCTCGGGCTGGGTCCGCGTACTGGCACTTTAACAACAGGCTGCTGGAGGATCGGTGTTTCCGGGAGTCATTCACTCGGTTTTGGGTGAAGTGGAGAGAGAGGCAGAGGTGCTTCTCTTCCCTTAGGCAGTGGTGGGATGTGGGTAAAGCTCACATCCGTCTCTTTTGTAAGGAATATACATGGGGGTCGACTGGGAGGCGGGACTCAGCGGTCGAGAAGCTGGAGAGGGAGATACAGGACGCTGAGTCTCGCCTGGGTCAGTTTGGTGAAGACTCCAGCGAATGGGGAGAGTTTCAGAGGAAGAAGGAGGTTTTGAGGAGTCTGCTGCTTGAGCGATCTCGAGGCGCTTATGTGAGGTCTCGGGTCCAGATGCTGCACGAGCTGGACCGAGCGTCGCCTTTCTTTTTCTCTTTGGAGAAGGGGCGGGGAGCTCGAAAACAGCTCGTGGAGTTGCTTGCAGATGACGGCTCCTCTGTCACTGATCCAGAGAGGATTAATGCCTTGGTTAGGTCCTTTTATGGGACCCTGTTCTCTGCGGAAGGATTCAGTGTGGAGGCTCAGCAAGATCTGTGGGAGGGTCTACCGGCCGTAGATAGGGGGGAGGCTGATCTTCTTGATGGCCCCTTATCTTTGGAGGAGTTGACTTGCGCCTTGCATCAGCTCAGGAGGGGTAAGTCCCCCGGGCTGGATGGGTTGACGGTGGAGTTTGTTAGAGCATTCTGGGACGTCCTAGGGGGTGACTATATGTTGGTTTTGGGGGAGAGCCTGGCGACTGGAGTGATGCCTCTCTCGTGGCGTAGGACGGTTGTTGTCTTGCTGCCTAAGAAGGGCGAACTCCGTTTGTTGAAGAACTGGCGTCCAGTCTCTCTCCTTTGCACAGAATATAAAATTTTTGCACGGGCAATGGCAAATCGCCTGGGCTCCGTGCTGCATCAAGTGATTCATCCTGATCAATCTTATACAGTCCCTGGCCGGTCCATCCAGGATAACATCCACCTGGTTAGGGACCTGATTCATTTAGTCCAGGGTACTGGTGAGTCAGCTGCTTTTCTGTCTCTTGATCAGGAGAAGGCTTTTGATAGGGTAGAGCATGAATACCTATTTGGGACGTTGCAAGCGTTTGGGTTTGGACCACACTTCGTGGCCCGGGTCCGGCTTTTGTACGCTGCGGCGGAGTGTCTTGTAAAGGTTAATGGCGCGGTGCTATCTCCTTTTCATTTTGGGAGGGGGGTCCGCCAGGGGTGCCCTATGTCGGGCCAGTTGTATTCGGTCTGTGTGGAGCCGTTCCTGTGTCTTCTTCGGAGGAGGTTGACAGGCCTGGCCCTACCTGGCCCGCGGGTTGAGGTGATTCTATCGGCGTATGCCGATGACGTACTTCTTATGTTCACTGATCCTGGTGACCTGCGGAGGATGCGTGACTGCCAGGAGATATTCTCGGCTGCATCTTCTGCTAGGATTAACTGGAGTAAGTGCTCTGGACTTTTGGTGGGTCAGTGGCGGGTAGACTCCCTGCCGGAGGAGATGGCATTGTATGCGTGGAGTACCACGCACCTCCTCTATCTGGGGGTGTACCTGAGTCCCACTGAGGATGTTTGGCCGGCAAACTGGCAAGAGTTGGAGACGAAGGTGGTTGCTCGGCTGGGGCGCTGGTCAGGCCTGCTTGGAGTTCTCTCCTTTCGGGGGAGGGTGCTGGTCATAAACCAGCTGGTGGCCTCTATGTTATGGTACCGGCTGGCTACTCTTGTCCCGCCCTCTATATTTGTAACTGCTATACAGAAGAAGCTGGTGGATTTCTTTTGGGGAAATAGGAAGCATTGGATTTCCGCGGCGGTCCTGAGTCTTCCGTTAGAGGAGGGCGGCCAGTCCTTGGTGTGCGTGCGCACCCAGGTGGCGGCTCTCCGTCTCAGGACTCTGCGGAGATACATGTATGTAGAGAACCCTCCCAGATGGCACGCTCTGGCCACGTATTTTTTTCGTCAGGGTCGTTGCCTAAGGGGGGCCTCGCGGCTCCCGGTGGCGGGTGTCAGTCGACCCGCTCTAAGGGGCTTGCCTGTTTTCTATAGGGATGTGTTAAGAGTGGGGAATTTGGTGGTGTTCAGCCAGAGTGTTGTTCCACGAGGAGAGGGGGTTGTTGTGGCTGCGGGTGTGGCTGGTCCTCATCCTGTCATGGTGGTTGTCGAGGAGAGGCGCGAGCCTAGAGTGGTTCAGATAGAGCTTACCCCTGCTCCGTCAGATCTGCTCATCGGGCCTAGGCTTCGGGATATTTCTCGGCCTCCGGCTCCGCATAATCTGAGCTGCCTTTCTGAGATGACCAGCATGCCATTTTGTGATGCAAGGAGACGCGCACTGTACAGGATGCTCCTGCACATTCTGAACCACCGTGCCTTCGTCTCCCGTCCTGACTCACCATGGAGGACGGTGTTACCATCCGAAGGAGGCGGGGGGCCCCAGTGGGGGTCCTTCTATAAGGGAGTTGTACCCCTTTATATTGGGGACCTGGGGTGGAGAGTGCTGCATGGAGCGGTGGTTTGTAATAAACTTTTGAGTCGGTTCACGGGCTCGTCTGCCGCATGTATTTTCTGCGGAGAGGAGGAGACCGTATTCCATGTGTATGTGGAGTGTGTGAGGTTACTGCCCCTGTACCAATATCTGAAGGGGTTGTTCCTCAAGTTCTGGCTGCATTTTAGCCCCACAATCCTGGTGTTTGGACACAAGGCAGGGAGTGGGGAGAGCCGAGTGTGGGGGGGGGACTTACCTGTCGGTTTGCTCCTTGGCCTGGCCAAGATGGCCATTCGTGGGTCCAGGCAGCGGGCGGTCGACGGTCTGGCGAGAGTCGGCTGCCTGCCCCTCTTTCGGGCCTACGTCCGTGCACGTGTGTCCCTGGAGAGGGAACACGCGGTGTTCACGGGGACTCTGGAGGCCTTCCGTCAGCGCTGGTCGCCGCGTGGGGTTGAGGCGATTATAAATGAATGTACTGTTGTACTACAATGATCTGTTCATTATAGTGTGATTTTTGATTGTGTTTTGATGTGTTGTATTTTATGATTTGTGTTGAATAAAGTTTTTGAAATGAAAAAAAAAAAAAAAAAAAGAGAGAGAGAGAGAGAGAGACAGAGGTGGAGAGAGTGGGTAGAGAGATGGAGAGAGAGAGAGGAGAGGAGAGGAGGGGCCTAGTATAGTTTAGTTTAGTTTAGTTTAGAGGTACAGCGTGGAAACAGGCCCTTCGGCCCATCTAGTCCGTGCCGACCAGCGATCCCCGCACACTAACACTATCCTACACACTCCAGGGACAATTTACATTTGTAGCAAGCCAATAAACTCCCAACCCTGTCCAGCAGCCGTGGTCATGATGGAACCCGGGTCTCTGGCGCTGTGAGGCAGCAGCTCTACCCGCTGCACCACCGTGCCACTCATAGTCCTGTCAGGGACACATGACAATAAACTCTTTTGACTTGACTTAGTGAGAGTTTCTCCACCATCACAGCCCCTTCCTGAGACACTGAAGCTATTACAGTGGAACATAGAACAGTACAGCACGGAAACAGGCCCTTCGGCCCACCTTGTCCATACTGGTATCCCACTGAGCGGCGGACTGGCTTGCCAAACAAAAAGGGCTGATGAGCCAAACCCACAGAGGCCAAAGTCGGGCAACGCCATTGTAGTTGGAGACTCCATTGTGAGAGGTACGGACAGGGTTTTTTGCGGCAACAGACGGGATTCCAGGATGGTGTGCTGCCTTCCTGGTGCCAGGATCCAGGATGTTACGGACAGAGTGCAGACAATCCTCAAGGGCGAAGGTGACCAGCCGGAAGTGGTCGTGCATGTTGGCACAAATGATGTTGGAAAGAAGGAGATGAATTTTTTGCAGCGGGACTTCAGAGAGCTCGGAAAAATGCTGAAAAGCAGGACTTCCAGGGTTGTTATCTCCGGTTTGCTTCCAGTTCCTCGTGCTGGCGAGAGCAGGAACAGGGAGATATGGGACCTGAATGTGTGGCTGAGGAACTGGTGCAGGGGGCAGGGATTTAGATTCTTAGATCACTGGGATTTTTTTTATAGTAAGGGGGAACTGTACAAAAGGGACGGATTGCATCTTAACAGGTGGGGGACCAGCATTCTGGCCGGCAGGTTTGCCACTGCTACACGGATGGTTTTAAACTGAATAAGGGGGGTGGGGTATCAAATGGGATAGTCGAGGACGGAGTTAGAGGGAAAGAGAGTAAAGCGATGGTTAATGACCCCAGAATTAACGGGGAAGAAAGCTCACAAAGGGATAGTCACAAAGTATGGCCAAGTGTAATAGGGATCGATGTGAAAGGGGCCACTTGTCAACATAATTGTATAAGGAGTAAGAGTGTTGTTAAAACAAGCCTGAAGGCTTTGTGTCTCAATGCGAGGAGCATTCATAATAAGGTGGATGAGTTGAAGGTGCAGATAGCGATTAATGACTATGCTATAGTTGGGATCACGGAGACTTGGCTCCAGGATGACCAAGGCTGGGAGCTGAACATCCAGGGATATTCAATATTCAGGAGGGATAGACGAAAAGGAAAAGGAGGTGGGGTAGCGTTGCTGGTGAGAGAGGAGATTAATGCAATAGAAAGGAAGGACATTAGCGTGGAGGATGTGGAATCGATATGGGTAGAGCTGCGAAACTCTAAGGGGCAGAAAACGCTAGTGGGAGCTGTGTACAGGCCACCTAACAGTAGTATTGGAGTTGGGGATGGCATCAAACAGGAAATTAGAAATGCGTGCAACAAGGGTAACACGGTTATAATGGGTGACTTCAATCTGCATGTAGATTGGGTGAATCAAATTGGCAGGGGTGCTGAGGAAGAGGATTTCCTGGAATGTATGCGGGATAGTTTTCTCAACCAACATGTGGAGGAACCAACAAGAGAGCAGGTTATTCTAGACTGGGTATTGAGTAATGAGGAAGGGTTAGTTAGCAGTCTTGTTGTGCGTGGCCCCTTGGGCAAGAGTGACCATAATATGGTTGAGTTCTTCATTAGGATGGAGAGTGACAAAATTAAGTCAGAAACAAGGGTTCTGAACTTGAACAAAGGTAACTTTGAAGGTATGAGATGTGAATTGGCCAAGATAGACTGGCAGGTGATTCTTAAAGGGTTGACAGTGGATGTGCAATGGAAGGTATTTAAAGACTGCATGGATGAAGTACAAAAGTTGTTCATACCAGTTTGGCAAAAGAATAAATCGGGGAAGGTGGTGCATCCATGGATAACAAGGGAAATCAGGGATAGTATAAAAACAAAAGATGAGGCATACAAATTTGCCAGAAAAAGC
Source organism: Raja brachyura (assembly GCA_963514005.1). The sequence continues at coordinate 1,207,724 of OY740791.1, forward strand.
AGCCTACCGGAGGACTGGGAGAAATTCAGAATCCAGCAGAGGAGGACAAAGGGCTTAATTAGGAAAGGGAAAATAGATTATGAAAGGAAACTGGCAGGGAACATAAAAACTGACTGCAAAAGTTTTTATAGATATGTAAAGAGAAAGAGACTAGTTAAAACAAATGTTGGTCCCTTGCAGTCAGAAACAGGTGAATTGATCATGGGGAACAAGGACATGGCAGACCAATTGAATAACTACTTTGGTTCTGTCTTCACTAAGGAAGACATAAATAATCTGCCGGAAATAGCAGTGGAACGGGGGTCAAATAAGATGGAGGAACTGAGTGAAATCCAGGTTAGCCGGGAGGTGGTGTTGGGTAAATTGAACGGATTGAAGGCCGATAAATCCCCAGGGCCAGATAGTCTGCATCCCAGAGTACTCAAGGAGGTAGCCACAGAAATAGTGGATGCATTAGTGATAATTTTTCAAAATTCCTTAGATTCTGGAGTAGTTCCTGAGGATTGGAGGGTAGCTAATGTAACCCCACTTTTTAAAAAAGGAGGGAGAGAGAAAGCGGGGAATTACAGACCAGTTAGTCTAACATCGGTAGTGGGGAAACTGCTAGAGTCAGTTATTAAAGATGGGATAGCAGCGCATTTGGAAAGTGGTGAAATCATTGGACAAAGTCAGCATGGATTTACGAAAGGTAAATCATGTCTGACAAATCTGATAGAATTTTTCGAGGATGTAACTAGTAGAGTGGATAAGGGAGAACCAGTGGATGTGTTATATCTAGACTTTCAGAAGGCTTTCGACAAGGTCCCGCATAAGAGATTAGCATACAAACTTAAAGCACACGGTATTGGGGGTTCAGTATTGATGTGGATAGAGAACTGGCTAGCAGACAGGAGGCAAAGGGTAGGAGTAAACGGGTCCTTTTCAGAATGGCAGGCAGTGACTAGTGGGGTACCGCAAGGCTCAGTGCTGGGACCCCAGCTATTTACAATATATATTAATGATTTGGACGAGGGAATTCAATGCAACATCTCCAAATTTGCAGATGATACCAAGCTGGGGGGTATAGTTAGGTGTGAGGAGGATGCTTGGAGGCTGCAGGGTGATTTGGATAGGCTGAGTGAATGGGCAGATGCATGGCAGATGCAGTATAATGTGGATAAATGTGAGGTTATCCACTTTGGTGGCAAAAACATGAGGGTAGACTATTATCTGAATGGTGGCAGATTAGGTAAGGGGGAGATGCAACGAGACCTGGGTGTCATGGTACACCAGTCATTGAAAGTAGGCATGCAGGTGCAGCAGGCAGTGAAGAAAGCAAATGGTATGTTAGCATTCATAGCGAAAGGATTTGAGTATAGGAGCAGGGAGGTTCTACTGCAGTTGTACAGGGTTTTGGTGAGGCCACACCTGGAGTACTGCGTACAGTTTTGGTCTCCAAATCTGAGGAAAGACATCCTTGCCATAGAGGGGGTACAGAGAAGATTCACCAGACTGATTCCTGGGATGTCAGGACTTTCATATGAGGAAAGATTGGATAGACTCGGTTTGTACTCGATGGAATTTAGAAGATTGAGGGGGGATCTTATAGAAACCTACAAAATTCTTAAGGGGTTGGACAAGCTAGATGCTGGAAGATTGTTCCCGATGTTGGGGGAGTCCAGAACAAGGGGTCACAGTCTAAGGATAAGAGGGAATTCCTTTAGGACCGAAATGAGGAAAACATTCTTTACACAGAGAGTCATGAGTCTCTGGAATTCTCTGCCACAGAAGGTAGTTGAGGCCAGTTCATTGGCTATATTTAAGAGGGCGTTAGATGTGGCACTTGTGGCTAAAGGGATCAGGGGGTATGGAGAGAAGGCAGGTACGGGATACTGAGTTGGATGATCAGCCATAATCACATTGAATGGCGGTGCAGGCTCGAAGGGCCGAATGGCCTACTCCTGCACCTATTTTCTATGTTTCTATGTTTCTATGGTCATGTTGGGATACTGGGCTAGTAACAATTACCTACAGTTGCCAACCGGGTGGCACGGTGTCACAGCGGGTAGAGCTGCTGCCTCACAGCGCCGGAGACCCAGGTTCGAACCTGACTACGGGTGCTGTCTACGGTCTCCCCGTGACCTGCGTGGGTTATCTCCAGGTGCCCTGGTTTCCTCTCACACTCCAAATACGTACAGGTTTGTAGGTTCATTACCTTGGTATAATACAATACAATACAATGCAATGTAATTTATTTGTCACATTGCACATAAAGTGCAAGCGAAATGAATTTGTCAGCAGCATACAATAATAAAGAACACACAAATACACAATAAAAATGTAACATAAGCATCCGCCACAGCATTCGTTACTGTGGGTGAGGGGACAAACATTGGCCAGTCCTCCTCCACTTTCCCCCGTGGCCGGGCCGGACAAGTAAAGTCCAGGGTCGGCTCTTCCCCACTGGAGACCGTGGCTTCAGGCTGGTGTAGGCCGCAGGCCGGCGGTTGAAGATTTAACGTTCCCGCCGCTGCCAGAAGCACCGCAGACAGCAGGGCCAGCGGTCGAAGCTCCCCTCCAGGGGTGATGGTCAGTCCACGCCAGACCCGTGGTAGAAGTAGGCCGTGTGCGGGCCGGTGGTGGTGGCTCCTCCTTCCCCCGGGTCCCCCACGAGGAATCCCAGGCTGCGAACGCCGCTCCCTGCTGGAGCCCTGCAGACCGCGGCTTCAGGCTGCCGACTGCCGCGGGCCAGCGAAACGAAGCGCTCCACTCCGGCGAGCACCAGCGAGGGCTCGCCCGCTCCCCGCCGAGTGTCCGCGCTGCGCCCGCCGCTGAAGTCCCGGGTGCATCACCGGGAAAGGCCGCGCCGTTCCCTGCTGTTAGGCCACGGGGGAGGGGACATGGAAAAAAAGTCGCCCCTCCGTGGAGGTTTCCCCCTTACCCCCCTCACCACCCCCCACACAAGACACACCAAGAAACATGCAAACAGTACACTAAAACATGCTAAAAACAAAGTAGAAAAAAGACGGACAGCTGCTAACAGGGCTGCTGACTTGCAGCGCCCCCACCGACCGACGTACACCCGTACAAGCGTAAAATGTTCCTGGGGTTTGCGTAGGATAGTGTTAGTGTGTGAGGATCGCTGGTCAGCGAACACTAGATGGGCCGAAGGGCCTGTTTCCACGCTGTATATCTCAGACTGAAAAACTAAAACTAAATTAGAAGCATGTCCCTCTAAACCGCTCCCGTCAAGACACATGTACAAACATCCACAGTAAATAATTCCTGATATGGACTGCATTCTGTTACACTTCACGCTGAGCCTGAAACTGAAGGCAGCTGACTGACATGCTTGCTTGCTTGGAATACCAGTGATGTATCCGTGCTGGTACCCAGGCTGTGAGTTCAAATCCCGCCTCAGAGCTTCATGGCAAGAGGCCTGGCCTGACTTGTGGAGAGCAGACCATCACCTCCAGATGGGCCACCAAGCTGTCAAATGGTGAAAGGCCTGGATAGAGTGGATGTGGAGAGGATGTTTCCAATAGTGGGAGAGTCTAGGACCAGGGGTCACAGCCGCAGAATTAAAGGACGTTCTTTTAGGAAGGAGATGAGGAGGAACTTCTTCAGTCAGAGGGTGGTGAATCTGTAGGATTCTTTGCCACAGACGGCTATGGTGGCCAAGTTAATGGATATTTTTAAGGCAGAGATAGATAGATTCTTGATCAGTGCGGGTGTCAGGGGTCCGAGGAGAAGGCAGGAGAATGGGGTTAGGAGGGAGAGATAGATCAGCCATGATTGACGTGATGGGCCTAATGGCCTAATTCTGCTCCTAGAATCTATGAATGTATAAAACTGAGTGACTGGCACCTCTCTCTCTCTCTTTTTTTTTTTTTTTTTTTTTTTTTTTTCATTTCAAAAACTTTATTCAACACAAATCATAAAATACAACACATCAAAACACAATCAAAAATCACACTATAATGAACAGATCATTGTAGTACAGCAGTACATTCATTTATAATCGCCTCAACCCCACGCGGCGACCAGCGCTGACGGAAGGCCTCCAGAGTCCCCGTGAACACCGCGTGTTCCCTCTCCAGGGACACACGTGCACGGACGTAAATGGCCATCTTGGCCAGGCCAAGGAGCAAACCGACAGGTAAGTCCCCCCCCCACACTCGGCTCTCCCCACTCCCCGCCTTGTGTCCAAACACCAGGATTGTGGGGCTGAAATGCAGCCAGAACTTGAGGAACAGCCCCTTCAGATATTGGTACAGGGGCAGTAACCTCACACACTCCACATACACATGGAATACGGTCTCCTCCTCTCCGCAGAAAATACATGCGGCAGACGAGCCCGTGAACCGACTCAAAAGTTTATTACAAACCACCGCTCCATGCAGCACTCTCCACCCCAGGTCCCCAATATAGAGGGGTACAACTCCCTTATAGAAGGACCCCCACTGGGGCCCCCCGCCGCCTTCGGATGGTAACACCGTCCTCCATGGTGAGTCAGGACGGGAGACGAAGGCACGGTGGTTCAGAATGTGCAGGAGCATCCTGTACAGTGCGCGTCTCCTTGCATCACAAAATGGCATGCTGGTCATCTCAGAAAGGCAGCTCAGATTATGCGGAGCCGGAGGCCGAGAAATATCCCGAAGCCTAGGCCCGATGAGCAGATCTGACGGAGCAGGGGTAAGCTCTATCTGAACCACTCTAGGCTCGCGCCTCTCCTCGACAACCACCATGACAGGATGAGGACCAGCCACACCCGCAGCCACAACATCCCCCTCTCCTCGTGGAACAACACTCTGGCTGAACACCACCAAACTCCTCACTCTTAACACATCCCTATAGAAAACAGGCAAGCCCCTTAGAGCGGGTCGACTGACACCCGCCACCGGGAGCCGCGAGACCCCCCTTAGGCAACGACCCTGACGAAAAAAATACGTGGCCAGAGCGTGCCATCTGGGAGGGTTCTCTACATACATGTATCTCCGCAGAGTCCTGAGACGGAGAGCCGCCACCTGGGTGCGCACGCACACCAAGGACTGGCCGCCCTCCTCTAACGGAAGACTCAGGACCGCCGCGGAAATCCAATGCTTCCTATTTCCCCAAAAGAAATCCACCAGCTTCTTCTGTATAGCAGTTACAAATATAGAGGGCGGGACAAGAGTAGCCAGCCGGTACCATAACATAGAGGCCACCAGCTGGTTTATGACCAGCACCCTCCCCCGAAAGGAGAGAACTCCAAGCAGGCCTGACCAGCGCCCCAGCCGAGCAACCACCTTCGTCTCCAACTCTTGCCAGTTTGCCGGCCAAACATCCTCAGTGGGACTCAGGTACACCCCCAGATAGAGGAGGTGCGTGGTACTCCACGCATACAATGCCATCTCCTCCGGCAGGGAGTCTACCCGCCACTGACCCACCAAAAGTCCAGAGCACTTACTCCAGTTAATCCTAGCAGAAGATGCAGCCGAGAATATCTCCTGGCAGTCACACATCCTCCGCAGGTCACCAGGATCAGTGAACATAAGAAGTACGTCATCGGCATACGCCGATAGAATCACCTCAACCCGCGGGCCAGGTAGGGCCAGGCCTGTCAACCTCCTCCGAAGAAGACACAGGAACGGCTCCACACAGACCGAATACAACTGGCCCGACATAGGGCACCCCTGGCGAACCCCCCTCCCAAAATGAAAAGGAGATAGCACCGCGCCATTAACCTTTACAAGACACTCCGCAGCAGCGTACAAAAGCCGGACCCGGGCCACGAAGTGTGGTCCAAACCCAAACGCTTGCAACGTCCCAAATAGGTATTCATGCTCTACCCTATCAAAAGCCTTCTCCTGATCAAGAGACAGAAAAGCAGCTGACTCACCAGTACCCTGGACTAAATGAATCAGGTCCCTAACCAGGTGGATGTTATCCTGGATGGACCGGCCAGGGACTGTATAAGATTGATCAGGATGAATCACTTGATGCAGCACGGAGCCCAGGCGATTTGCCATTGCCCGTGCAAAAATTTTATATTCTGTGCAAAGGAGAGAGACTGGACGCCAGTTCTTCAACAAACGGAGTTCGCCCTTCTTAGGCAGCAAGACAACAACCGTCCTACGCCACGAGAGAGGCATCACTCCAGTCGCCAGGCTCTCCCCCAAAACCAACATATAGTCACCCCCTAGGACGTCCCAGAATGCTCTAACAAACTCCACCGTCAACCCATCCAGCCCGGGGGACTTACCCCTCCTGAGCTGATGCAAGGCGCAAGTCAACTCCTCCAAAGATAAGGGGCCATCAAGAAGATCAGCCTCCCCCCTATCTACGGTCGGTAGACCCTCCCACAGATCTTGCTGAGCCTCCACACTGAATCCTTCCGCAGAGAACAGGGTCCCATAAAAGGACCTAACCAAGGCATTAATCCTCTCTGGATCAGTGACAGAGGAGCCGTCATCTGCAAGCAACTCCACGAGCTGTTTTCGAGCTCCCCGCCCCTTCTCCAAAGAGAAAAAGAAAGGCGACGCTCGGTCCAGCTCGTGCAGCATCTGGACCCGAGACCTCACATAAGCGCCTCGAGATCGCTCAAGCAGCAGACTCCTCAAAACCTCCTTCTTCCTCTGAAACTCTCCCCATTCGCTGGAGTCTTCACCAAACTGACCAAGGCGAGACTCAGCGTCCTGTATCTCCCTCTCCAGCTTCTCGACCGCGGAGTCCCGCCTCCCAGTCGACCCCCATGTATATTCCTTACAAAAGAGACGGATGTGAGCTTTACCCACATCCCACCACTGCCTAAGGGAAGAGAAGCACCTCTGCCTCTCTCTCCACTTCACCCAAAACCGAGTGAATGACTCCCGGAAACACCGATCCTCCAGCAGCCTGTTGTTAAAGTGCCAGTACGCGGACCCAGCCCGAGCGCACGCTGGATTGAAATCCACACGCACCAGACAATGGTCCGAGCACGGCACCAGCCGCATTGAGGCCGCTGAGACACGGGAAACAAACGCTCGGGAAATATAAAACCGATCAATGCGGGAACCACCGCCCTCAGACCTCCGCGAAAAAGCAGTGGAATCAGGGTGAAGGTCCCTCCAAACATCAACCAACTCAAAGGAGTCAATCAAGCCTCTCAGCTTCTTCGCTACAGCAGGCGCACACTGAGTACCAGAACGATCCCGCACCTCAAGCGTGCAATTAAAGTCCCCACCAAGGAAGACACACTCTCCCCTATCAATAGTGCCCAACAGAGCATTCACCTCCCGAAGCAGGCCGGCCTGCATCGTGCCGGAGCTAGGGGCATACACGTTAATGAAATGCAACGGCATGCCATCCAGGCTCACGGCCAGATGGAGCAAACGTCCTGGCACCACTTCCTGCACTTTTAAAATGCTTGGCAGAAAATTTGGGGCCAACAGAAAAGCCACCCCACTCGAATTTGAGCTGAGATGGCTCATATAAACCCTCCCTTCCCACTCCAGTTGCCAGGTAGGTTCATCACTAGCAACGGTATGTGTCTCTTGCAGATAACAAACTGCAAATCTCCCCTCCCTTAGGGCTGATAAGAGCTGAAATCTTCGAAAACTCGCTCTACTCCCATTTAAATTTAATGTAGCTACTGTGAATGTGTAGACACATTAGATTGTGACCCTCACACTCCCTGTAGTCACAGGAGGTCCTTTTTTGAGGACCTTCAACAAACCCCGAAACTGCCCCAAATCCGAGTCAGAAAGACCACTATCCTTGTTACTAAGGATAGCCTCGAGACTCTCCCGCACATCTAGCCAATCCTCCCATCTCCTTGTAACGGCCCACCATAATGTTTTGGGAGCACGACTTATTTTTAAGAACTCTCGCACCTCAACAATAAGCTTCGCCTCAGACACGGCCTTGGAGTCTGGGCTCTCAGCCAACCCGCTCGCACCTGAATCAACAACCTCAGAAAGACCAGAACTGTCTGACACATCACTCTCTGAGCCCCCCCCACTGGCCGCATCGCTATCCTCCTCCACAGCCATGACACGACCACCCGGATCAATGCTGGGGGTGGGTCCCAACACCCCTACCTGCGACTCGCAGCCCTCTGAATGGCTGGGCACCTGCACGCTACCATCACCCTCCTCCTCTGGGCCTGGGGAAGCAACAACAAGAGGCATCCCCAGGGCCTGTGGAACACTGGCACCCTCGGAGTCTGAAAGAGGATCACGTCCCATAACAGCCCTGACCTCCACATCATCCAGAGTGCCCTCTCCACAGGCATCACCCAGAGAATCACCACCTGCCATTAACCTCACCCCAGACAACTCATCCGGTGAGGCATCCCGCCCCCCAGCACCTCCACTGGCACTGATATGGAGCACAGACTTGAACGACAACACCCCCGAAACTCCCCCCTCAGCCTGACTCTGCCCATCCCCCGTCACAGAGGGCACACTACCAGAGGAGCCAACCACGTCACCTACCGTTCTAGCACCCTCAGTAGGCCTCTGAAACGAGGGGACCTCATCCGACCCAGAGGGTACACACCCAAGGGAGCTAACCACAGCACCCGCCGAGATAACTCCCTCAGAGGGCCCCTGAGATGAAGGGACAGACTCCCGCCCAGTGGACACAACTCCACCGGAATCAACTTCAGCACCCAGTCCGGTGACACCCGCTGTAGATCCATGAAGAGAAGGCCCAACCACCGACCCAGAAGACACCGGGTCAAGACCACTTTCAGCCACCTCAGTGGTGGAAAGCCCGGAGAAAGACAACCCCTTCGCTCTGGACCCACGCCCTTCCTCCTCTTCACCAGGCAAATGCCTCCTTTTAGTCCCACTCGCATGCGGAGGTGCGGTAACCTCCATAAGGGAAGGGTCATCCGCCTCCACATTACCCCCAACCACTATGCCACCCACACGTTTAGACTTCTTTCCCCCCTTCCGAGCCACCACAACTCCCCCCTGGGCCCCAGCAGGTGCAGTCTGCACCACACTGGAGCCAAACTCACCCGATTGCACTTTCTTCGCTCGGGCAGCCCTATCCCTCTCCTTCTTCTTATTATGCTTCCCCTGCTTCTCCCAAAACCCCCCCTCAACACTCCCCTCCTCCTGCGCCCCACCTCCATCCACCGCCACAGGCGCAAGACGTAGGGGACGTGGGGGGCTTGGGCTCTCACTGCCCAGGGTCCCCAAAGCGGAACCTCTGGACCCAGAAGGCTTAGCACTGCCGCCCCGGGTCACCAAGGCAGAACTGGCAACCTCAGCCGGGTCAGCAGTACCACCCCGCGCCGCTGAGGTTTGACCAGCCACCCCAGATGGGCCAGCAGCGCTTTCCTGGGCCACTACACTAGAACCTCTAGCAGTGCCCCCGCGAAAAAGACACTCCCTACGGAGATGTCCAAATTCGCCGCACGCATGACACCGTGCCTTTCCCCAACTCCAACGCACGGTTCTGGGTACACCCTTATGCACCACCTCAAAACTCCCCTCGGCACCATCCCCCTCACCCACCTTCATGAACACCCTCCTCTTGAAACTGAAGACCCCTTTTTCCTCCGGGTCCCCCCCGGGATGCAAGAGACGAAAACATTTAGACCGCACCTCCCCGAACTTGGACAGGTGTGGAATAAGCACTGCATCCGAAAAATAAGTGGGGCAGCTCCGCAGGAGAACCGGTCTCACCCTGGATACCCACGGATCCACCTGTACGTGGACCCCCCCCACTGAGATCCCCTCCTCCAACGCTCGGGCCACACACTCCCGGGTCTTAAGTATCATCTCCACCTTTCCCCTTTCGAGCTCAGAAGAGACAATAGCCCCCCTCCCAAGAAGTTCATTCATGGCCTTCGTAATTACCCCCCTAGACATCATAGGCCCAGTTTGAACAGAAATACCAAAACTGTCCCCATCCAAGTCAACATGAGGCTCAAGCTCAGATGGCCTCGCACCCGCCACTGATGCCGTCGCTGCGTAGGTCCGGACCTTCGGCCGCGCCCCTTCCATCGCCATCCTCACAGAGGCACAAACCAGCTCCAAGCACCTCAGCAGCACAGCTCCAAGTTAAGTCCCAGAGACAGTCACAGTCAAAGACAGGCAGCAGAAAACAGAAACCTCCAGCTGAAGCAGGAAAGTCCCCAGGTTCGTCCACAGCCAAGAGCAGCTTACGGGAAACTCGATCCCAGTCGCGCTGGACGCAAAAGTACCTTCTTCACATTAAGCCAGGCAGCCGCACTGACAAAATGACTTTAGGGCAGAGAAGCGGAGCCAAAAACGACAAAGACACCGCACAACTTCAGCCCACTGAGATCACAGGCACTCTTGGCAATCCGCCAACGCCAACCGCACCCTCGACAATGTGGAGAAACTCAGGAATCTTCACACAGATGGAGGCTCCCCAGACCAGAGAAAAGCTTCAACAGCCCAACGATAAGTTAAACTATGAAGCCCCTCTGTGTCTGTGCCCTCATCGACAGCAAAGTCCTTGAAAGGCAGCTTCAATCCTTCACAACTGCAGAGCTGAGAAGAATACACGACCTCTCTCTCTCTCTCTCTCTCTCTCTCTCGACCTCTCTCTCTCTCTCCCCCCTCTCTCCCTCTCCCTCTGTCTCTCTCTCCCCCTCTCTCTCTGCCTCTTCCCCCCTCTCTCTCTCCACACCCCCCCCCCCCTCTCTCTCCCTCCATCTCTCCATCAGCCACATTGGTCTGTCTCTCCGTGACGTTACTGGCTGCCTCGTTTTACTGGCATCTGCAAACTGGTCAAAACTACATTTACCCATTTGGAAATATGATGCATTTTAAATTAGAAGTTAATTGGTGATGAAATTAAAACAGGATATTGATGGGACAAAATTGTTGATCAGTGCAGCTTGATATTTAATTGATCGCTCCGGCCCCTCATGTTCACTCATGGTTACATTTTTTTATTATTATACAAATATGTAATGAACCGCATTTGAAAAGGACCTCGAGCTAAATGAGCCATTAGGAGGCAGTGACCATAACATGGTCAGGTTTAATCTACAGTTGGAGAGGGAGATGAGTAGATCGGAGGTGTCAGTGTTGCAGTTGAATAAAGGGGACTTTGGGGCCATGAGGGAGGAGCTGGCCAAAGTTGACTGGAAAGATACACTAGCAGGGATGACAGTGGAACAACAATGGCAGGTGTTTCTGGGAATAATACAGAAGGTGCAGGATCAGTTCATTCCTAGGAGGAAGAAAGATTCCAAGGGGAGTAAGGGGCGACCATGGCTGACAAGGGATGTCAGGGACAGTATAAACATTAAAGTGAAGAAGTACAACATAGCAAAGAAGAGCAGGAAGCAAGAGGATTGGGTAATGTTTAAAGAACAACAGAAGATAACCAAAAAGACAATACGATGAGAAAAGATGAGGTACGAAGGTAAGCTAGCCAAGAATATAAAGCAGGATAGTAAAAGCTTCTTTAGGTATGTGAAGAGGAAAAAATTAGTTAGGACCAAAGTTGGACCCATGAAGACCGAAAAAGGTGAATTTATTATGGGGAACAAGGAAATGGCAGATGAGTTGAACAGGTACTTTGGATCCGTCTTCACTAAGGAGGACACAAACAATCTCCCTGATGTACTAGTGGCCAGAGGATCTGGGGTGACTGAGGAACTGAAGGAAATCCACATTAGGCAGGAAATGGTGTTGGATAGACTGATGGGACTGAAGGCTGATAAATCCCCAGGGCCTGATGGTCTGCATCCCAGAGTACTTAAGGAAGTGGCTATAGAAATCGTGGATGCATTGGTGATAATTTTCCAATGTTCTATAGACTCAGGATCAGTTCCTGTGGATTGGACAGTAGAAAACGTTATCCCAATTTTTAAGAAAGGCGGGAGAGAGAAAACGGGGAATTATAGACCAGTTAGCCTGACATCGGTGGTGGGGAAGATGCTGGAGTCAATTATAAAAGATGAAATAGCCGCACGTTTGGATAGCAGTAACAGGGCCGGTCCAAGTCAGCATGGATTTACGAAGGGGAAATCATGTTTAACTAACCTTCTGGAATTTAATTATTGAGGATGTAACTAGGAAAATGGACAAGGGAGAGCCAGTGGATGTAATGTACCTGGACTTTCAGAAAGCATTTGATAAGGTCTCACATAGGAGATTAGTGGGCAAAATTAGGGCACATGGTATTGGGGGTAGAGTGCTGACATGGATAGAAAATTAGCTGGCAGACAGGAAACAAAGAGTAGGGATTAACGGGTCCCTTTCAGAATGGCAGGCAGTGGCTAGTGGGGTACCGCAAGGCTTGGTGCTGGGGCCGCAGCTATTTACAATATACATATCAATGATTTGGCTGAAGGGATTCAAAGTAACATTGGCAAATTTGCAGATGACACAAAGCTGGGTGGCAATGTGAACTATGAGGAGGATGCTATGAGAATGCGGGGTGACTAGGACAGGTTGGGGGAGTGGGCAGATGCATGGCGGATGAAGTTTAGTGGATAAATGTGAGGTTATGCCCCCCCCCCCCCCCACCCGACCCTCCTGACCTTCTCCCCTCTGTACTGGGTGTCCAAATATCAGGAGCGTGGGGCTAAAATGCAGCCAACACTGGAGCAGCCCCTTCAGATAGTTGAACAGGGGCTGGAACCTCTCACACTGCATGTACAAATGGAACACGTTCTCTTCCTCGCCGCAGAAGTGACCGGCGGCTGGCGAGTCCGTGAACCGGCTCAAGTACCTGTTGCAGGCGTACTCTCCACCCCAGGTCACTCATGTTCACTCTGGGAGCGCTGGTCAGGCATCATGGTCCAGGGCGGCATTTCAACGTCAAGCAGTGAAGTTATCCTCAGTAGCCGAGGCAACATTTATCCATAAACCAATAATGACCACAGCAGGTTTAAGAAGGGTCTCAACCCGAAACATCACCCATTCCTTCTCTCCACAGATGCTGCCTGACCCGCTGAGTTACTCCAGCACTCTGTGAAACGTCACCTATCCATGTTCTCCACAGATGCTGCCTGACCCGCTGAGTTACTCCAGCACTCTGTGCCATTTTTTGTAAACCAGCATCTGCAGTTCCTTGTTTCTACACTGTGGCCATTTGACCTCTGCCACCCGTGCTCTGACTCCTGAGGTCCCAGCAGGGAGGCAGGGAGATGAAGACATCCTTCACCGAGTCTCTTCATGAGGCCGTGGATGGTTATTCTCCAAGCTGTGGAGTGGCAGAAGGTTCACTGCCGCTGTAGTTTGTACCGACTTACTCAGCTACAAAGTCTTTATTATTTTTAATGTTATTATTTGTTAGAAGCAGCGTACAAACATGTAAACAGCGGCCTGTCACATAATACAGTTATTGTACAGCTTCAGTATTAATTTTTAGCTAAAGATGAAAACAAAGTAGAGAGAGAAAGCAAGAGGGGGAAACAAGTGGATGTGCAAGAATAGAACCCCGAGACTACGGAGTTGGTGTAGCCAGTGAGTGAGTACGTGAAGGAAATAAGAAAGATGTAGAGAAATAAAAATATATAAACAGAACGAAAGACAAAAAGTGATGATAAACCTGCTTCGTATCCCTCCCTCCCCACCCAGCCCATAATTCAATTCAACTCCAAACTTGTGTTGCACCATACTATCCTTGTCATAAATCAAAGTTAAAATGCATCACATTGTTACAAACTGTGTAGATAAGAAGCCTATCAGTGATAATAATCTGCAGGCATTCATGAAGGATATTGAGCCAGACGATTGAAAGATATTGAACCACGAATGCCACAGATTATCAGCAAGTGTAATTTCTAATGGTCGGCTCGGAATTGATTTGATCTCCATTGATGAATTGTCAGATTAAAATACTCTCTGCAATCTCGTCCTCTCTATTAACCTGTCACAGCGCTCGGACTCAGACATTGCCTTTGTTTTCACTGCTCTTACCTGGTGTGGTACCCTCGTACTGTGAGGCCGGGCAGCTTTGTGGGATCACACCGCTGGTCACTCTGCTGGTCACTCTGCTGGTCACTGCTGGTCACACCACTGGTCACTGCTGGTCACTCTGCTGGTCACTCTGCTGGTCACTGCTGGTCACACTGCTGGTCACTCTGCTGGTCACACTGCTGATCACTGCTGGTCACACTGCTGGTCACTGCTGGTCACTGCTGGTCACACTGCTGGTCACTGCTGGTCACACTGCTGCTCACACTGCTGGTCACTGCTGGTCACTGCTGGTCACACTGCTGATCACTGCTGGTCACACTGCTGGTCACACTGCTGATCACTGCTGGTCACACTGCTGGTCACTGCTGGTCACTGCTGGTCACACTGCTGGTCACTGCTGGTCACTGCTGGTCACACTGCTGGTCATGCTGGTCACTCTGCTGGTCACACTGCTGGTTGCACTGCTGGTCACTGCTGGTCACTCTGCTGGTCACACTGCTGATCACTGCTGGTCACACTGCTGGTCACTGCTGGTCACTGCTGGTCACACTGCTGGTCACTGCTGGTCACTGCTGGTCACACTGCTGGTCACACTGCTGGTCACACTGCTGGTCGCACTGCTGGTCACTGCTGGTCACTGCTGGTCACAATGCTGGTCACTGCTGGTCACTGCTGGTCACACTGTTGGTCACTGCTGGTCACACTGCTGGTCACTCTGATGGTCACTGCTGGTCACTGCTGGTCACTGCTGGTCACACTGCTGGTCACTGCTGGTCGCACTGCTGGTCACTGCTGGTCACACTGCTGGTCACTGCTGGTCACACTGCTGGTCACTGCTGGTCGCACTGCTGGTCACTGCTGGTCACTCTGCTGGTCACACTGCTGGTCACACTGCTGGTCACTCTGCTGGTCACTGCTGGTCACTGCTGGTCACACTGCTGGTCACACTGCTGGTCACTGCTGGTCGCACTGCTGGTCACTGCTGGTCGCACTGCTGGTCGCACTGCTGGTCACTGCTGGTCACTGCTGGTCACTGCTGGTCACACTGCTGGTCACTGCTGGTCACTCTGCTGGTCACTGCTGGTCACACTGCTGGTCACTGCTGGTCACTGCTGGTTACACTGCTGGTCACTGCTGGTCACACTGCTGGTCACTGCTGGTCACACTGCTGGTCACTGCTGTTCACTGCTGGTCACACTGCTGGTCACTGCTGGTCACTGCTGGTCACTCTGCTGGTCACACTGCTGGTCACACTGCTGGTCACTCTGCTGGTCACACTGCTGGTCACACTGCTGGTCACTCTGCTGGTCACACTGCTGGTCACACTGCTGGTCACTCTGCTGGTCACTGCTGGTCACACTGCTGGTCACTCTGCTGGTCACTGCTGTTCACTGCTGGTCACACTGCTGGTCACTGCTGGTCACACTGCTGGTCACTGCTGGTCACTGCTGGTCACACTGCTGGTCACTGCTGGTCACACTGCTGGTCACACTGCTGGTCACTGCTGGTCACTGCTGGTCACACTGCTGGTCACTGCTGGTCACACTGCTGGTCACTGCTGTTCACTGCTGGTCACACTGCTGGTCACACTGCTGGTCACTACTGGTCACTGCTGGTCACTGCTGGTCACTCTGCTGGTCACTACTGGTCACTGCTGGTCACTGCTGGTCACACTGCTGTCACTGCTGGTCACACTGCTGGTCACTGCTGGTCACACTGCTGGTCACTGCTGTTCACTGCTGGTCACACTGCTGGTCACTACTGGTCACTGCTGGTCACACTGCTGGTCACTACTGGTCACTGCTGGTCACTGCTGGTCACTCTGCTGTCACTGCTGCTCTCCAGACCTGGAGGTCACCTGGAGGTTGTGGGTGGGTGTGTGGGTGTGGGTGGGTGTGTGGGTGTGGGTGTGTGGGTGTGGGTGTGGGTGTGGGTGTGGGTGTGGGTGTGGGTGTGGGTGGGGGTGTGGGTGTGGGTGTGGGTGTGGGTGGGGGTGTGGGTGGATGTGTGGGGGTGTGGGTGTGGGTGGGGGTGGGGGTGTGGGTGGGGGTGTGGGTGGGGGTGGGGGTGGGGGTGTGGGTGGGGGTGTGGGTGGGGGTGTGGGGGTGTGGGTGTGGGTGGGGGTGGGGGTGTGGGTGGGTGTGGGTGTGGGTGGGTGTGTGTGGGTGTGGGTCTCTGGTGATGCCGGCTGCTTATTGAGGCAGCACCACCTGTAGATACCTCTGACGTGTCTCAATGTTCAGCCTGTGTACAATTTCTGAATGAATGAAGATATATTGAGTTTCTGTGCGTTACTTGTCATGGTATACTCTTCAATTGGTCTGAACCAATCAATGGATATATTTAAGGCAGGGACAGATAGATTGTGAATTAGTGCGGGTGTCCGGGGTTACGGGGAGAAGGCAGCAGAACGGGGTTGGAAGGGAGAGATAGATCGGCCGTGATTGAATGACGGAGTAGACTTGATGGGCCGAATGGCCTAATTCTACTCAAATCACTAATGACCTTTTGAACCTTTAGCTGGGCAAACACAAGCCTCATAGGTGCGATAGAAATGATAAACCGATTCATACATTCATAAGATCTAGGAGCAGAATTAGGCCATTCAGCCCGTCAAGTATACTGTTCCCATGCTCCATCTTTCAATCAGTCAACCTCAATACGTGTCCCTTAGCAATAGGACAACCAGTCTGGTGACTGTCACACTTGCAGCCTGTGTCTGTGTCTCCTCCACTACATCACACTTGCACCGTGCCCACCACACGATGCTCTAAGCTGCTGCGTACACACCCTGCCTCTCCTCTTGAAGCTCGCAGTTCATGTGCATAAGTGACAGGAGCAGAATTAGGCCATTCAGCCCATCAAGTCTACTCCACCATTCAATCACGGCTGGTCTATCTCTCCCACCCAACCCCATTCTCCTGCCTTCTCCCCGTGACCCCCGACGCAATTGGAACGTTTCTTTGATGCATCTATTCCAATGTGTTTATGAAATGGTCCAATGAAAGAATTTAACTCCCCAGATTTTCACTGCAGTCCCGCAAAACAGAATGTAGAGCTGCCAGTGGAGTGAATAATGAGCAAACACATCTTTGAGTAGGTGGATAAAGTGATTAAGTGTACTGTTGATGGCCGGGAATTTTCTGTTTTGATTTATTTTATTCACTACTTCTATTTTCTCTGTCAAATTATTCTGGCTGGAGAGTTAGAGCTCGGAGAACGAGAATAAATAGACAGGAAAATCAATTTCCGTGTAGGAGTACAGACTCAGGACCCACGTGCCCACATGGTGGCGCAGCGGTAGAGCTGCTGCCTCACAGCGCCGGAGACCCGGTTTCCATCCTGACTACGGGCGCTGTCTGTATGGAGTTAGCATGTACTCCCCGTGACCTGCGTGGGTTTTCTCCGAGATCTTCGGTTTCCTCCCACACTCCAAAGACGTACATGTTTGTAGGTTAATTGGCTTGGTGTAAAATGTAAAACTGTCCCTAGCGTGTGTAGAGTAGTGTTAATATAACCATATAACCATATCACAATTACAGCACGGAAACAAGCCATCTCGGCCCTTCTAGTCCGTGCCGAACACTTACTCTCACCTAGTCCCATCTACCTGCACTCAGACCACAACCCTCCTTTCCCGTCCATATACCTATCCAATTTTTTTTTAAATGATAAAATCGAACCTGCCTCCACCACTTCCACTGGAAGCTCATTCAACACAGCTACCACTCTCTGAATAAAGAAGTTCCCCCTCATGTTACCCCTAAACTTCTGTCCCTTAATTCTCAAATCATGTCCTCTTGTTTGAATCTTCACTACTCTCAATGGAAAAAGCTTATCCACGTTAACTCTGTCTGTTCCTCTCATCATTTTAAAGACCTCAATCAAGTCCCCCCTTAACCTTCTGTGCTCCAAAGAATAAAGACCTAACTTGTTCAA